>JABFPN010002601.1:0-21468 GCA_022817305.1 Leptoteleia sp. ZL-2020 | reverse complement strand
CCTCCATAATTTGAAAATTTACCTCCAAAATTTGAAAATCCAACACGTACCTAGTCTCCCAAATAGGGCGTGTCTCCAAAACCACCATTTGGCAAATTTATATATATATATATATATATATATATATTATTATAAATTAAAGTAATGATTAGTGGAACAAATTGTAATAGAAAAATGTTTACATGAGGGAATTAAACTGTAAAAAATACTATTATTTCTTTTTATTAATGATGGTACGTTTTCCAAATAAAAATAATTCGTAAGCTAAAATTTATAAATATTAATTGAAAGTACTTTTCTCGGTTTTATTACTATAAATAATATCATATTTATCACAGAATGTGGGCGTTTGTAATTTGATATTTTAATAGTATAATATAATAAAGTTGTAATATTTATTTTGTCAACGTATATAAAGATATATTTATTGGCGTACGCACTGAAACAAAGAAGAATATTTCAATAAATTCTTTCAACGAAAGATTGTACAGTTCTGTTGAGTCAACTGACATGTAAGTTTTACTGACTGATATCTATTCATGCAGTTGAACAAATATATAGGTTAAAATCGTGGGCTGAGAAGAGATGTTGCAAAATAATAAAAGATTGTGTAACATTTTTTTCATATTCAAACAAACACAATTATAACGAAAAGTATCTTCTTCTTGAATTCCATTTTCTTGCTCTTGAATTTAGTTTTATTTGTAATACACTGAAAGAAATACGGTTACTAAATTTTACTTTAGTTATGCATTTTAAAGAAGAACTCTTGACTGTAATAAAATCTCGGGATTTTATTATTTAATTACATCGGATATTACTGAAGCTTTAATAATAAAGAAAAAATTTGGTAATTTTTACAGTTTTGTAAAATGTATGACAAATGCAAGTTTTAATGAACCATTCCACATTAAATAAAACAATTTGTACTAATAATTAAAATTTCAATTATGAAATATTATTTTTATCATAATTAAAATTTCAAATATGAAATATTAGTTTTACTATTATTTTAGAAAGAAAAAATATTAGGATTATTTTTTTACATAAAATAAACTAAGCAGACTGTTTCCTATAGAAAATTTATATAAATTAGCTCAAAATAGATATAAAAAATATTTTAATATACCATTCCATATTTTACCAAGTGCAACAACTGAATTATTAAGTTTATCAGTGCAATATTAAAAATGCATTGCCACTGAATTAAAATGAAAGTATTGTAGGTCAATTCCATACGAATACATATAAAAAACTTATGAATGTATTAATTCCTAACTTCTCTTAATTGAAGTCAAATACAAAATAATTTATTAGCGCAGTCATAATTTCAATTTGGTCAAATCAAATTGCATTTAACATAAGCAATCATTCTGAAAATATAGAAAAATATCCTCAAGAGGAATAACTGACTTTCGTGCTGAATTTTAATTGATAGTTTTCCCTTTGGCTTTGTTGACGTACACATCCAGTCTACTTTTTTATGATACACATCCGTTTGTGATGTGTTCAGCGAACGTAAAAATACCCGCCTCTGGAAAGCGAGATCGTCTATCAGCTAAAATTTTGTTAAACCTTAACGAACTTAAAAAGGAAGGCGATCTCAGGGTACGGAAATCTCGATACCAAATTTTTGTCTAATAAAAAAGGAGAGAAAGAAAACCGTAAAAGTTGACTTTCAAACGAATTCACGAATATTGTTCTTTCCCATTTAATGGACCATCCTCGGTTGCGCATTTTAATACTAAAAATAATACACAACGGAAGCGTATATAACAATATCAATGATGTATAGCAGTATCATGCATAAGCTATTTGCATAAAAAACATTTAATGCGCAACTTATATACCGCGATCTTATACCTCTAACATTGCGCCGACATAAAATCCATATATCAAGTGAAAGGCTGAAATGGCGCTTGCGAGAAAGCTTTGTACACTTTACCGTGAATTACCCGAGTATCGTCTGTACGCTCCATTAATAATTTCTTTCTCGTGACGCTGATGAAAGAAATTTCATCATCCGCGTTGAAAAAAGAGCGCCGTATCACTGTAGCAATGAAAATTACAAAGAACCAGCGTTATAAATGTCAATGTGCGTTTACAATGGGAAGAAATTTTTGAGTTTTAAATGGCAGTACAAAAATGAACAGTTTATAATATATAATCAGATATATTAGTTACACTGAAAAAGTGTTGGGTTAAAATTTGTTACACTTCGTGAGAAAGGATAAAGTTTGCTTGCGTATCATATTTATTATATGTTGTAAAAGAGGTTACTAGATAAAAAATCACTTTTTTATACGGGGTCGTAATACAATTTGAACGATTTTTATAATCTCTTTTAAATTGCGTGATAAATATAATAACGTGATGACTGACTATTCCTAATTTTGATACAGTGTAATTTTATCCTGACATTTTTCTCGGTGAAGTCTGATTAGGGCGGAAATTTTTTATTAAATAATGCACCAATTTCAAAACAAGTACCGTAAAATAAAAAAAAAATTACCGAATATCGAATTAATTCTTGAAGATAAGATTTAAATTTACAATTTTATAAATTTTACTATTATTTGTAGTAGAAATAATTACTATCTCAATATACCCTTAAACAGATATCTTGTTTTTGGTTATTATTTGAAATTAACATTTTCCTGTTTTACTTCTTGAATGTTGCAACTAATTAACTGAAAATGATATTTTCCCCGGTGCTCTCGCTCAACGAATACACACCGATACTCTCATTTCATTTAGAAATAATCAGTGATCTTTTCGTTGTAATTTGTTTTAATATTTTGTAATTAAAAAAAAAACGTATAAACAGCTTGTAATGTCATAAAATCAAGACAAAAAAGTGGGTCAAGTTGGCGAGCGAAGTTGAACTCCCTACACTGTCGCGAATTTATTATTTTTCCCGGAACTTGTTTTGCCAATTTTTCCCGGCACGTCATATATTTTACGTTCGTTTGAATTCAACGCAAGATAACAGAGAACTGATATTACAATTTTGATACAAAACATTAAATGCGTTAAAACGTGGCATCCCATTTAGAGATTAGTGTTTTTCACCGTGGTCGATGCCCACGAGATACGAGTGCAGTAAAAGATAATTGAATCCAATAAAAATTTAGCTCCTCTTTATACAATGAAAATAAAAAGAAAAAAAGCACGATACGCTCTATCTAATTGAAAACATAACGTCGAGTTTACAAGATCATTTTTCGGATCAATTCTCATAACGCTGCGACTTTTCTTCCAACACGTACGATATATCTTTGACCCGCGCGAGTATTCAATCGCAATATCGCTCGGCTCATCAGTGAATGAACTCCGGACTTTTTTACTCTTTTTTTTTTCTCTTTCTGCATACGTACGTACATTAATGCGGGACACTTTTTTTTGTTATTCCAAGCAGACCGCTCGTTTCATTCAGAATGCCCGGTTCATTTTTTATTTTTATAACTCTTACGAAATGTACCACAATTCAATTTAATTACTCTCGTTTTGCTTTTTTTTCTTTTTATTTTGCTGCATGGCAACTGTTAATTATCCGAATCTTGCATGAAAATATGTGGTCGGACTTGAACAATTTGTTGGTTATTGGAACAGGAAGTTCACGTTATTAATGGTATATCGCGGGTCAGAAATAACTGACCTTCGTGGAAATTTTAATAAGTCGGCTTTGCGTCATTTTTAATCAACGTGATTAATGAACTTTTCGGCTACAAAGTAATAAAAATGTATTAAAACTTTTCGACTTTTATGTTCGGTTAATAAAGCGCCGGTGAAAGTTATTCGTAAAGTATCCCGTTGGCCGCTGCAATTATTAACTAATGCAACACCTTTTAGGCGTTTAATTTATGTGGATATATGCAACTGCTCTAGAGGGTGGGGAGGGGGGGGGCGAGATTTATGAGCGACTTAGCCGGCACGAGTTCATTGTGTCACTTGACCCGGTGCAAGTTTAAGAATTTAACAGTTTTAGGAAAACGAGAGCATAATGCAAAGAGTTTTTGTGATTGCAGGAAAGTTATTTACGTACTGGCAGCTGTTCGGACCAGCTAATTCGTGGGTGTGTTCAAATAATTCGGCCAAGGAAAATCACATTGAAATTTATTTACAATTTAATATCAATTCCAACTACTATACTTTTAGTATGCTGATAATCACCATAGATCCAGAAAACTTAACAAAATAATATAAAAAAAATTACTAAATAACACGAAATATTATTATATTGGTATAGTAATTACATAAATCGTCCTTACATTTTTTTACAGGTATGTCATTTTGCCCCCATCTTTAACAATTTTTAATAATCATTTTATTAAATCAATTATTTATATTAAGAATAATATATATTCAACTTCTCCGCGTTGACAATTCATTGTCAATGATTAATGAATTTATATATTTATTTTGTTAATAATTTTCAATAACAAAATAAACGCACGCTTAAGGGACGAAGGGAATAATAAACACTAAGAAGAAATTACGGATTCAGTGACATGTGTTTAAACATATAAATCTTTTTCTTCACTCAAAAGAACGCTTGAAATATTCGATTTCCCAAACGAAAATTTGACGTCACTGAAATTGTTAACCGAAAATCTTGATCACCGTCCGAGCAATAAATCTTATTCGAAATCCATTCGTACTACTGTCATTTGTTACCGAGACTTGGAATTAGTAAACAAACATTAATTCCCAGCAACGTTGACGAAATCATTAATATAACGGCGTTAATCCGAAAAGTGTGTACCCCATTCCGGGCGACGGAAGAGACCAATCGTCTCGTCGGTAAATCATCTTTCTCGTCGGACCTCACGAAGAGCGAGCGCGCGGTTGAAATTTAATCCTACGTTGTGGCGCGCGCAATTTTCTTGCACGATCGCGGCCAAATGGAGGAATCGAAAACGGGCCCCGTTATCGCGCGATTCAGTTTAACGCCGAATTGATCGGGCGTTACGCAACGACGACAACCCCCCTCCCCCCCTAATCGTCGGTGAGCTGGCGATTTCCTTTTCGCAACCGCATTCTCACTCGCCTTATTTATTATTTGGGTCACGCGGACCTTTTCGCGTCGCGGTAAACTACGCTTTTCCTTCTATAGCTCGATGAATCAATCTCCCGCGCTTATCTTTGCCCCCCCCCCCCTACTGGCGTCCGCTGCCGTTTCCGTCCCACGTTCGCGAGCGTTCGGCGGATTCGGAAATTCAAGTGCGTAAACGCCACTCTTTCAACTCCCAACACGTTTCAGCTTTTAGAATTCTCCAAATGCTCAAACTTCGGATGAACTCTTCTTCTTTTTTTTTTTGTCTTCAACTAAAAATTACTTTTTTTCCTTTATCGGATATATATGTACATATACACAGAGAGAGAAAAAAAGTTGAAAAAAATTTTCTTTGTAATTTAAGGACATTATGAACAATGTTGTAAAAAAATACTACTAAAAATTGTACAATGTATTAGATTCGTAAAAATAAAGTGAAAAATCGTAATATTTTCGTGTTTTATGAATATTCTATAATTTTTTATTGAACTTTTGTAGATTTGTCCGTGATGTCATCAAAATGCCAAAATAAAAAAGATTACAATTATATACAAAAGCGAATGTGCAATATTTTTTTTTATCTAAAGCAACAAATTAAATAATTCTTGGAAATTGTGATATTTTCAGGAATATTCCACGTTCATGATACAAAGAATAATACGTTGACCATTTTTTCCTCGCGTAATAATAAATCAATACAGGCGATTATTTAATTTGCATTAATTTATTATTACTGTAATATTTGTTTATAAATTTTATTGTTACGCGAGTGATTGACGGCAAAAGGAATAATTAAGTGTTATACATTTCATGAAAATCGAATTTATATTGAGAATTATAAAATTAATTTAAATTATAAAAACGCGCGCCGAATAAAAATCTTTCAATGAATGGTTCACTGAGAGAAATATATGAGTATATTTTACTAAGTGTTTTCGCAAAGTTGTGATATATTATCTTTCTTTGAAATAAATACTAATATTATTTCATATATTACGAATTACCAAGATCTTGGTAATTAATAATAAAAAATTCGTAATGTATGAAATAATATTAGTATTTAATTAAAAGAAAGATAATATATCACAACTTTACGAAAACACTTAGTAAAATATACTCATATATTTCTCTCAGTGTATTGCTTTTGGTGCATCGAATGTAATCATTTCATTTTCTAAAGAATATTACTTTCAATAAATGTAAATTCAATAATCGTATTTTTTTATGCTTCAAAAAATATTCCTCTTTAATAAAAAGGGGAAAAAAATCATTTCCTACGAATCACGAGAATTTACAATCGCGCCAATAAAATATTCTCGCACAAAAGGGTTTCTTTTTGCACAAAGACAATTCGTTAACGTGATATCCCTTAAAATAGGCGAAATAACTCCATTCAAATGTGTTGGCTGCAATTTTCACTCACTTCAAATGCGAAAGATTATTGAAAAGCCAATTTTCAAATGCGCTCTGCAATGATAGGAGCTGTTCGCATTTTATTCACTTTGATTGAAGACTGAATTAATTTGGTGTAAAAATTTCGCGATAACCAACTGTCCATAAATTTGAGAGAAATAATTTTAATGTACGTCACGTATTTGCTGGCTCTATTGCGTACATACAAATAAATAATGTATCTTGCAATAAAAAAATTATATATAAATACTATATCTAGTATAATAAAAGATGGTATGTAAACAAAATTTGTCCCCACTTTTTCATATAATATAATAGTTTTTAACACAAATTTTGCGAAAAAATCCACAAAAATTACTATAAAGTATACGATTTTACTAATACAGTACAATTTTTATAATGCACGTTTTATAATTATGCACTTTTCATTTACAACAATATTTCATGCTCCTGGGATGGTTCATCAATTTTCAATCCGTATCGCTCTCTGCATTTCCTTCCATTCAAATTGAAAATTTACATTTTTTATTATCAGAAACAGATTGTACCGAGGCGCGTATAATATGCCGTGCCATTTGGTTTGATATATTTGATGTAACTAAGCCAAATTAATCAAGAAAATGAACACGTTCGGACGTTAACCGAGACTCATCTCGTCCAGTTAAAATACGGCTACGGTAAATCAACTCTCGACGAAAGGACACCCCGCGTTGTTAAAGTGCCTCGCTATCGAAAGATTATCTTTCAGATTACCTTCCTCCTCGTCCGTCCTGGTACAAATTTCGTCTCAAAAAATCGAGAGCTTCGCGCAAACTTCACTTTTAAAGACGCTATTATTAGTTTTACATTTCTCCCTCTTTTTCATAACGAAATTAATTGATCGAAAATTTAGCTCCAATTAAAAATCAGTTTTTAATTTCATTCTTGTTAAAAAACAATTAATATTTACATGTGAAATTTAACGCAGGTGCAAAAGATGAAGTTTTTCTAATAGTATTGAATTTCATTTTTGATACTGTAATTTTAATAGATTTTGAAAATATTCTTTTAATATCAACGCGTTGTTGATGTAACAAAGGATTGTCGTTCATATTATTGCCATGACAGAGAAATATCAATTTTTAATAAAAAGTCGACTAGCTTGACGTTATACTTGTATAAATAAGAGATATTAGTTGTTCCAACTAAATTACATGATTTGTCAAAAAAATCAACCAAAACAAAAAGGTTGCAGTTGAATAAGTTGTCGCAACTATAATTTTTGATTTATCCAATTATAAATTTATTAACTTGAAGTTTTTAGTTAGGCGTACTCAAAAAATTTCTCTCAGTGCATAAAATCAATAAAATTTCGTGTTAACCACACTGTATATTTAATATGAATCTAAAATAACAATTCACGGACAATTAAGGCCAAAAAAAATCCATTTTTTCCCCTGGCTATATGACTTTCACGTGTAACATAAACTAGGTACTAAATATAGGGCTGCATAGAGTTAACGTGTAATGTTGTGTCAGACGAAAATCAGGGTTGACGTGCGAGAAAAAAAAAGGAAAAAAAAAAGAAACAAACATAAACGCGGAGGCCAGGCAAAAAACATTCGAAGGAAAAGAAAGTAAACGTCGGCAGATGGTGAAGGCGATCGTAATCTACGACGCACGGGAGGGGGGAAAACGATTTTCGAGTTCCCCCGTGGGCGAGTGCACGGGGGGCCCCGGTTCCCCGGGGCTCGCTTTCAGTCCAATACTGTTACTGTTCCGTCTTGGCGCACGCGTTACAGATAACGCGGCGGTCTTATCACCAATTTCAAAATGCGACTTAACAGGTTATCGTGCCGAGGCTCTTTGAAAATGTTGCCTTAGAGAAGTGTGAATTATCTTCACGCAGAGTTAATATTTGGTTAAAGTTTCTTGTCTTTAATTTTCAGCTTGATAGCAGTGCGAGGGTCCAAATTAAGGGCAGAGTGTGAAAACGTAATACTGTTGGCGAGTTCGTTGCACGCTTAAGATGGAATGATAAAATCACACACACACACAAAAAAAAAAAAAAAAAAAAAAAACGTGGTTACGTTTCTTGTTCATTTGAGAACGAGGGAAGTTGAGTATTATAGCTCGGTGAATGAATTATAAAGATGAAGTAACTGTGAATAAACTGACCTTTTTTCTTCTTAAATTTAATTACGTTAATTGAAATTGAAAATTGTTATATTGTACAGTACACGCAATAAAATCAAACGATTAATTTTCCCATAAAAAATTGGATTCGAATCCCGGAAAACAATTTATGAACATTGAGTGATAGAGTATGAAAGAAATATTATAATAAAGTGTGTATTCCAATAAATTTATAGAAATAAATATTTTATTTTAGCGTGTATTTCATATTTTATTATAAATATGTTTATAAATTTGTCTTCTGAGGTTCGATTCATATTTGTTAAAATAAAATTAACTCATTCATTTGTCTGCGTGTAAAATGTTGTATTTTGTTGTAAACATTTTGAAAGATTTGCATATATAATATTACAGAATAGTATCGATTTCGTCGCTTTTTCTAACCGACGAATTCAATTTATTTTTCTACCTTGTTTACATTGAGAAAACTGATAACTCAACATAAGCAAAATTAAATTAGTAATGTTTCACTTCTTTGAAATATCCTATTTTAATATTAATTTTAATATTACAAGAAATATAATTAGATAATATAATATATAATACAAAACTTAACAATAAAATTATTATTAAAGTTCACCTAATGGCTTTGTGTATCATAACAAGTCTTTGATTTTTAGAATGGATTTACTAATTATATTAACTTAAGGTTAAAAAAATAAATCTTCGATAACTTGAAATAACGTCCATTACGTCACGAAATCAAAAGTAAAAAAGCACCGATTGAAAGTTCAGACGTTATAGTTCCATTGAAATATTCGTGAGTTAACGTAACTTACTTACGTTATTTGAAACAAAATTAAAGTTCTGAACGACTGAATAAAGAGAAACAGAATTAATGCCTCGACAAAGACTCGGTAATTTCATTGGCCGTAGACGTCATAAAACTGACGGCACAATTTTATCGATGAAAAATGCCGCGTCGCCCGACGTAAATCCTTCGGCGACATTTTTGCAATCGCCAACTTCTTTCCCCCGGCGCAACCGAAACAGTTAACTGCGTTAAAACCGCATTAAAAAGAAGTCAATGAAATGATCAAACAATGTTAGCGCAACATCGCCGCCTATCAGCGAAATGATAATAGCGGCATTGTTGGATTTCTGCTTAATCGATCATTTTTCTGGTCTGCTCGCAAATTAGCTCGCAACGATGCTCGCTCGATCGAAAATCCTCTTTTCTCGTCGCAATGCACAGTGCTTTGATTCATCAGGGTTAGAAGGAAACGAGATGGCGAAAAAAAAAAAAGAAAAAAACGCGGACGAATGTTCGAAAAAGAACAAAAAGGGTGGAGTAAAAAAGGAGCGATGGATGAAAAAGAAAAGAAGAAAGAGGGGGAAAAAAAGGAAAAGAAAAAGAGAAAAGAGCGAATCTCGCGGAGAGGCGGAATTGTGGCAGCTGCCTCGCGCACATGCAAACCTTATGATATCACCGACGGAACACAGCCACTTGTTTTACAAGCGACTCAACCAAATGTTCCAAGAAGCCAAAGTTACTTTTTGCGACACATTTTGCGGACAAAAGGCAACGAGCGGCTTTGCGCGCGGAAAGAACGCGGCAAACTCTGCGGACCATTAATTTTTACTTTCCTTGACAAGTCTTGTTTGTCGACAACAATTAAAAACGGATTATTGTATTTTAAAACACACGTTACATCGACGAAAATAGGCATTACTCTTTTCAATCCCGTGGCTAATATACTGGACGTAATCTGTGAAAGGAGAAACATCTGTTTTTAAATGTCGCTACGACTTCTCCGACGAGTATCGACTTCTTCTTTTTTTTTTTTTTTTTTCTATTATGATTATTTTTTACTATTCATAACCCAAAGAAGAATATGATGGATTCGTATCGAAAAGTAAAATATCGAGAAAAACGTAATAGTAAAATTCAAAATACTTCATATTCATTTAGGGATATCTCCGAAAAATCAAGTATTCTACTATTAATAATGGTAAAAATGATAATCATAAAATCAATTTAAAATGCTACTACCTACTTTTTAAATTTTGCTAGTATTTATAGTAAAAACACTTTTCAAATATAATTGATATAAAAAATAGTAATTTATGATATTCCTTTTTTCTCAGCGTATGATCGTTTTATCTTCCATTTCTCTCAATTAATTCTCAAATTAAATGTCACAATTCTACGAGCTTATTATACAAATTTAAATAAAAAGTCACCAAATTGAGTGGAGCAAAAATGTATCATTCCCTTTCGTAAAGTAAGGGCAAACTATATCTCTACAATAAATTTACTATTTTTATTATTTTATAGTATTAGAAAAAAAATGTTCATTATTCTTATACAAGTTTGCTTAATAACCTTGAAAATAATATCACAAAGGTTGATAAATTATTTTTGATACGGTTTAAAAGATAATAATACTTTGCCATTACGAATATGACTTTCGAATTCGTACAATTTCAAACGACAGTTACAATTTAATTCGGGTACAAAATCATTAATTAGATGGCATGGGTATGGCGAGCGTTGGTTTCAGGTCAAATCATACGAAATGTTGACATTGTTTCGCGTTAACTAAATATCAGTAATACAGATAAATGGACCCGCGGCACGACAATGCCGAAAAAAAAAGCTGCATCACCGATAACTGTGCGTCGCTGTTGACACACCTTTGCCACCACTTTGACGCGGTCGAGGTCTCGGGATTTTTCAGTGGGCCAGATCACCGGTCCGACACAATATATGTGTATGTATGTGTGTGTTGAATGACGGTGCATCATCCGAGCACGCAACCAGCCCCGTACCTGCTCGTTAATAAATCACTCGCCGGGGCTTTCATGTGAATTAACGTTATACTTTATAATACTGGGCTCCTAAATATTTGATGGCGTAAGACCAACCATCGGCGAGCTCGCGCACTATTAAACAGCTACTCTTTTTTCAATATTCATCCCGCCCGAAATGCGCCATTTCTGTTCCCCTCGATGCTCCGAGAAAAGAGCCATAGTTATTAGGACCAAATCTCCTTTGGTTACAGATTCAATGGTTTTAATAATTAGTGATTGCGTTAATGGGATCGGAGTTACAGTTTTCAACAATTTCATGGATCTAAAATCAAATCATTTCAATGATGTTTTTGAATTTAATGTTAATATTAAGTGAAATGCAAAAGTTAAATTTAAACAATTTAATGTGCATTGAAAAAAATGTTTCGCAAATCCTAGATATTTATATATATATACTTGTATAATTATATCCATTGAAGATATAGTCATGAAAAAATTGTATATAGGTGGCATAATGTTTTCAGAAACATGTCTGTATATATATTGACATATGTGGCAATCTATATAAATTATTTTCATTGGCAAAGTAGGTTTATGATAGAAATTCGAATACTATGTACAAGAATTCGTATACTCCTTAGAGGCAAATGTATATGGAGAGAAAAGATGTAATAGAAATTACTGATAATTGTAATAAAGTGGACATATACTAAAAAAATTATATATTACACTGAGAAAAATAGTAAAGAGTGCCAAAATATTGACAACTATTATCAATAATAATTAATATTTCTATCTTTTCTTTTTAAATAGATATCCTATTCACCGCCACAGGATTTGCCACAACGGTTACTAATTCCGACACAATACAGTGAAGCTGAAAACGCGAAACCAAGTATTCAACAATTATGGTCGATATGTGGGACGTAGACATAAGCCACAGATGTGCCGCGGTATATTTTTTTTATAAAGAAAAAAATTAACATTTAATTATCAAAAATCTTCTTGTCAACATAATATTTTAGTAAATTAACATAACAGGTGTTAAATTGACAAGTGTGACGAAATTAGCTTGTAGAAGATGTTGTAATGTTATAACCGGTAATTTCTCTCCGCGTGATTAATGGGCAAAGCTAATGAAAATGTTTATTTTACTAATTTACTTGAGTCTTTATTATATATCATTATTGTAGCATATAATTTAATTTAATTTAATTTTAAATTAATATGAAAAAATTGTGATCAAATAAATAATTGGATTCTTACAAGACGAAATATAAAAGGCTATTATCAATATTGTATGTTGAAATAAATGATAATGAAACGAATTTTTTGAGGATGAAAGAAAACTAATATTTATTATATTAAACAGATGGAATAAAAGATGTATTCTTATTAGAATACTAAAGTCATATTTTGTTTAAATTTAAATGAAGATGAAAGGAATTTTATAATTTTAATACATTCGTCATAATAAAAGCCTTTATTAATAATAAAAATTCCTATCTTATGCAATACCTTATTATTATATTTTATATAATAATTTAAATTAATTTAAAAAATTTTCTTTAATTATTATTAATATATATCTATTTGTAGTTAATATTAATTGTAAAATCACGTTTTTCTTTCTTTATTACATTTTATATTGTATTTAAGCACTAAATGTATATTTATGTCGGACATTTAATTACGAACTTTCTTTATGTCAACAACTTAGCATTATGATTCACACAAAATGTAAGAAATTGATAAGCCCTCGGAACAGTTCTTCGAAGATATAAAATACGCGTGAAAATGTTAGCTTTCTAAAAAAAATACTCACATGTTCTTTTATGAAAAACGATGAGATATAAATAAATATTTTTTATCGTTAATTAAATTGTTAATTAAATCTCCTTAAAAAAAATCTATATACAACAGCACTGAAAACGTTCAGAATATTTAATATTGATAATTTATTTATTTCGATTATTATTCCGCAGGAACGAATTTACTTTAAACGTAAACAAATTTTTTCACAATATTTTCCATGATACACATTAATTTGAATGTGAGTTTTCAATCGCAACAGAAAAGTATTTAATTTCCAATCCTTTTTTCTGTAATATATTAACATTATTAAACGCGAAATATTCGTTATTTATAAAGAATATAATTAAAGTTAATTGTACTGAATGAAACAAAAGCAAGCTTATAATTGATCAATAACCTTATATTAATAAGGTAAAATTTACCGCAATAAATTTAACGAAGAATATATATATATATGTATATGGATTTTGCGGAAACCCCCACCATTTAGCGAACTGCGATAATTGATAAGAGTGTTTTACTGTCGTCTTAATTTCATTAGCCGATAGGCTCGAGGAATCGGACGAAGTTGTGACCTCTTCTGGGGATTTTGATAAACTTTCTAAGACAATGTTAATCGGAGCAGCAGCAGCGAATACATTTTAAATACTTTTTAGATTAATCCCCGGTTGTTGTTTTAACTTTGATTAATTGTCATTAATCAATAATAAATCACTAACTAATCAGAGAGATTTAGATTATTATGTTTACGGTTTGTTCTAACCAACTATAACAATCTTTAAAGAGATATAATTTCCGCCAGTTTATAGTACGACTGTGCGATTGTAACATTATCGTACTGAAATAACTCGTTACAATTCAAAAATAATTTTCAACAAAGTCTTCATATTAATACGTCCAATGTACACATTTTAACATAAAACTTTAACATCAAACCATGCACTAAATTTTAAACTTTAGTGCACCTCACTCTTTTTTGTTTATCGCGATTAAAATATTAATAAAAACAACTGATTGTTAGTAAATTGGTCATATATTTGTAAACACTGAAAAATTACTATCCCAAGTTGGTAAACAGTGTCAGCATTTTGACATATATTGTCAGCTTTCAAAGCAATAATTGTCAACAAATTGATACATTTTGCTAATTTAAGATAGTAATTTCTCAAATTTTGCAAGTATACGATCAGTTTACTAACAATGTCAGTCATTTTTATTACATTTTCAGTCCCCGTGCACTAGATCAAAAAAGACTCTTATTTCCGAGAATACACACTGACGAATTTATCTGGTCGACGGGACAGTAAAAGCACAGACGCTAAATAAGGGTTAATAGAGGGAGAGAGAGAGAGAGAGAGTGTCAGTTTTGAAGACTTATTACGCAATAGCCGTGCAGGCGTCTAATTTGTTGCGCGATAAATAATGCGCAAATTGGATCCAAATGGAAAGCCGCGACAATTAATTGGCCGCAAATTAAGCGACATTTCAGCGTCGAAAATGAAATTATAAATTATTGGAAAGGCGCGCGCATTAGTCAGCCGCATAAATTACGTCCGGGCATTTTTGCAAGTCCCCGGCTGCTTGCGTAATTTTATTATGTACTTTATTCAAATGCGTAATAGGTGTATAAATCACTTCGTCAAAAGTGGCGTTTAATGAGCGGCGTCACACGTGGGAAGGCATTCTTTTTTCCTCCCCTCCCCCTGCCCTTTCTTTTTTGTTTTATTATCATTTTTCCGCGGCGCTAATTTGTTGCGCAAGCGATGGTTAGAAAAAAGAAAAGCAAAAATGGAAGAGAAAAATAGGATGAAGTTTTGTTGAATTGACAAAAATGTTGATGATTCAATGAAAATATTTCGTTAATATTATTCGCAGCAGAAGAATTGTTTCAAATCAACAAAATTAATTTACTTTTCTCCATTTCTGTGAAGGTTCTTTGATCGAGTGGTGTCCAACACTTTGAGGTACCTTGAGACAACCTAATTTTCTACACGGAGAGAAAAGATTAATAAAAATCACTGAAATTATCACTAAACTGGTGATATATTTGAAAAAAGTTGTACAATTACTGTCAGCAATTTGACATATATTGTCATTTTTCAAACAATAATTACCAACAAACTAACTTTCCTAACTAAGATGGTAATTTTTCAATTGTTTTCAAGTACATAACCAGTTTATTAACAAGGTTAGTAATTTTTATTACATCTTTTCTCTCCATATATATTAAAAGCTATAGTCAAAGTGATTCATGTGTTTATAGTAACCGATATTTTTCTACAGACACGCGCATTCATAGTCCCCAAAATCGACATAATAATATGGTCGTTTCAACGGAAAGGCTTGAAGCAAATTTCATTGGTCAATTCAACTTTATCGTTCTCCGCTTGCGAGGCTGTTTGATTTGACGAATGGTAAATGGCTCGCTTCCGTTTGTCGATCGCGGCAACGTAAAACAATGACGCGCGGCGTTATCGTGTGATGAACTTTACCGTTTCTTCGAGAGCAGGCTGTACGACTCCTTGGACGTGGTGCAGAGTCTCATGCGCATTTTGTTGCGTTCGCGACCGCCGCGCTTTTTCGCGACGCCACCCACGAGCACAGGCATCCAGCGGCTCACGCGTACATGTGCGCCCACCGTCCAATCGCCCTCCGAAATAGCACTGCCTAAGCGATACTTGTCCCGGGGGGCAACGGACCTCGAAACAACGGCCGATCGGCCGAACTCTTCTCGCGCGCAGCCCGCCACTGATAATAAAACTTATCAATCCACTCGGCAAAGTCGATGAAAGAGCCCAACTCTTGTTCCTCGCTGCCAAAATCACTGATTTATTATCACAGTCCCAAACTCGACGCACTTCCTTTCGCGATTTTGCCTCGTGTCGTTTCACAATTAAATGTCAATTAATTGTCGAGTCGTATTATATATAGATAAATATATAGATATAGATATATATATTAAGTGATTAAATATGTATTGAAAAAGATATGTGTCGATTAATTAAACCGACGATTCGAATCGACCGAGCGATAAATTGATCGAAAGCACAAAAGCGAGGAAAGTCGTTGTATCGAGTTCGCCACTTAGTAAACCAAATTGTCGAACGTTCCGTTTGACGCGCGGAGAGCAGTGTGCCGCGCGGACAGTCCGAGGACGAATGAAGCTGCGATGAGTCGAACGAGCGCTCGGGGGCCCCGGTTTAAAGTTTACGCGGCGAGAAAATCACGGAGCCGAGTGGAGGGGTCGGGGGCACCGACGAGTCGGGGAGGGGGGGAAGGGGGGAAGGGCGGCCGGGGGTCCGGTGCAACCGCGTACCTACCCCCGACCGACCGCTCGCGCGCCCTGCTCTTCTTTCGTGTCGCTTCAACCTTTTTTTCGGCTGTTTATGCGCCCCCCCCCCACGCCGCCGCGTCTCGTTAAACGATCCTCGACTTTACGAACCCGCTGCGCGACTCGCTTCGCGGAATCGATTACCGCCACGGCCAACGATGGTACCAATTTGACGCCGCTTTCTTTTCGAAATTTTTATCCCGGTAATGGAGTTGTGCGCGAGAGGGGACGCTAACGAGGAAGGTAACTTTGCTTTTGGAAATTAATGCAAATTTGTTTATTTTCGGTTCTTTTTTTCTCTCCTTCTTCCCTTCTTTTCTTACCTTTTTTCCCTCATTTTTTTTAAGTCGTCCGGGGAAAATTTGTTATTGAAATGTGATCCAATTTTCTCATCAATTTTATGTAATAAATGGTTTTAGGTTTTTTTGTGCTGTAAAAATCTGTTTTCTTATTAGAAATGGATTATGATTTAAGATGTTTTAGGGGATGTGCGAGCATTTATAGTTTTCCTTATAATATGGATTGAGAAAAAAATTGGGTTAAAAATTGTTATTCTATATTGAAAAATGGGGACAATTTGTTTGCATGTGATATTTCTTATTTATTCTAAAAATGGTTGTAATACTTTTTTTCTCATTGATAAAAATAAGACAAATCAATTAATAAAAATTAAATCATTAATATTAATTAAGCTATATTTCTAAAATGAGAAAAACTTTACCATTATCAATAATATCATATTATAAATTTCTATAAGTATATATGAAATATCTTTATTAAAAATCGTCTATAAAGTAATGGTAATGAAAAAAATTATGTGAGACTTTAAAAGGAAAAGAAAAATAATTCTCCCTTTCATTATTCCAGGTAGACCTAGGTAGAATGTTGCAATAATAATTACGATTGTTGCATAAACAATAAAATAATCTCTTAGGATTATATACGCTTCAGCGTTTTCGTAAATTCAATTTGTTTAATTAAATGTTAAGCAACAATAGTTGCTTAAATAAATTAAATGTTAACAATGTTTCAAACTTGACTATAGATTTCGCGAAACGTTTAATTATTATTAATTAATTATATTATAGCATATACCAATAATTATATTATAATGGTCGTCACTCACGAGAATATTATATTTTATAATTTTAAAGTATTATTAAATTTTATATTAGTATAACTGAATAAATAATATTAGATGGCACGTAATGAAATTTCTTCCATCCAAACTGTTTGACCTTTCTCATAATCAAATTTATTAAATTTATTCGTTAAAATGAAAAAGGAAAAGATTAAATTTTATCCGCCTTCATTTTACAAAAAAATACCATATCAATAGATATAAAATTGTTTAACGTTATTTAATAACTTTTCATATTGATGCTCGCACAAAAACTGTTTAACACATAAAAAACAATGCAAAAACTATATTTGATAAAGATTTTACGTTACGCGACTTTTATAGCGAAATTACACAAAACCGAAAATCCATTTTAAATTTGAATAAGAATTACAAAAAATTACACACGAAAATGTCGAATCCGACTGAAATCAATGGAAATCTCATAAAACTTGTTGCACTAGCAAGTAAAAAGACGTGGTTACGAAAAGAAAAAAAAAAAAAAAAGAAAGAAATAAAGAGAAAAAGATCCGTCTCTCATTGTGTCTTATTTGGCATAATTTCGCCTACTCCATTGAGAATGCGAAGCCGTAGGAAGCAGGAAAGAAGACCGTAGGCGTCATTATTCTTTTGAAATACGTGGCAAAGCTATTTGGACAACGAGACCTGGAAACAACAGGTGTTCCAGTTGGTTCGTAAATCCGCGGTATGTGGACTTGCGTAATTTATGATCTATATAGCGGACTGAATCGCGTTACTGAAACTTAGTTGCTTTGGAAAATTGATCGAGTCCCTGAATGCCGAAATAATCTCGCAAAATTGTTTTTCCTTCGAGCGCGTTTAAATGCCATCGACTTGGCCGAAAACAAGTAGCTTCGTTTGTTTTTATCATTCTTAAATTGACGCAATTTTGCGGGAAAATGTTGCGGGAAAAGTTTGTTTGGATTTATTGCGCGCGGTCTTTTTATCGCGGTCGAAATGTCCCATCGAATTTTCTTTTCGCCCATAAATATTCCGCTTGTTAACGATGTAATTACATTTTTATAGTTTCCTTCGAGTTTGTTGTAATTATGATTGCAAAATATTCAAATAAAATTATACGAAATGGGAAAGAATAAAATTTCGATAAATCATTGTTACGGATGTTGCTTATTCAAATTAATTATTATATTTAAATTTGAAATGTGTTCCTGGTAAATTTCGCTTCTCATTTATATGATAATTAATAAAGTTTCTATTCTGATACGAGCACAGCATCAAATTATAAACAAATTTCAAATTGCTCTGTATAAACTTTTATATCAAATTTTATGTATTTATTAAAGACAGATGATATACAATTGTGTATTAAAATTTTGTAGTGTATTAGAAGAAACATTATAGTGTAAACATAGAATGTTATTGAAATTCTCAAATTGAATTTAAAATAAGATTGTAAATAAACATCCTTTAATTTTATATTTAACTCGGAATGATATTCTTAACTCTTTAATATTGTATTATTTTAAAAATCGTTACGAATGTTGGTAAATGAAATTTAATTTCTTTACAACATAAATAAATTTTAAACAATTATTTTACATTAACAATGGTAAATATACTGTCTGTTAGATTTAAATTATTTGACTCAAAACTTAATAGGTATTTAAGTATCAGGATACGCAAAAAAAAGTTATAACAAAACATCCTACGCTTTATAACAAAATTGTCGTAATATGGTTTCATGAATAAATGCTAGTTGACAAGCGAGTCAAAATATTAGTACACTTTAAAATGTACAACTCCTAGAAATGTCGTGCATCGCGACTAATACAAACGAAATCATTATATCAAAATACATCAACAAAATATTTATGCTTAAAGTTTTATAGATAATAGATAAAGTAATTCAATCGATCTGAATAATCATAAAAAGTGTGACGTTAAAGTATATAATATTTTATTTTGCTGATAAAATGCTAAAAATTATGTATGCATGAAAAATGATGCATCAAAGGGATAAAGGTTAAAGAGGTAATTTGTCCCATAGAAAATATAAGATAGACGCGCCTTTTAAAAACTCAAATTTTATATATATAAAAAAAAAAGAAACATAAACAAATAAAAAGTGAACGACAAAGCGCGCCAAATTCCGTTAAACAACCCAATCCAAAGCCGAAGAAACGTCGCGACGGAATTGCCGCGAAATTTGACATGCAAATATGGATTCATTTTCATTCGCGGTAATTCGGTTTACGCCAGTCAACGTCGTAAATGAATTCTGAACCAATCCGAGTAAACCGTCAATTGTGCCGAAATGATTTATCGCAAGGCTACGGGATATCGGTTGAATGCACGGTTTTTGAGGTTGCCCCAGACACATGTCACTTCATTATATGTTTGCGTTTCATAACCCTACGCGTCGCTCATTTCGTAACCCCCCGGGATCCGGCCAGTTTCGCGCCAAAAAAGGGCTGAAAACGCAATATTTCTCGTTTGTGGAATTGCACATCTTTTGTGTGTTGTGGTACCGAGGATTTCGACCGTTCACCAGGCGAGTCGCATTATCGTCGCTCTTTCCCCCTAGCCCCCCCCCCCTCCCCATCCACCCCCCGCCGCGAATGCCATTTTTGATTTATCCTTTCGTAACAATGCGAAAAATCACGCAAATAATCCGCCCGGGCTTTCGTTTTAAAATCAACAAACAATGTCTTGGGACGTGATATAAAAACAGGATGATTTATTTATAATCCTTTACCTTCGATTTGTTATTCGGGAAAAAATTTGACGCGCATTGTCCGCTCGTGAATGAAAAGAACTTACCGCGGCTGACGCAATTGCATTTATAAAAAGTTTCGTTCCCGTTACCTTTTCTTTACATTTTATTTGTAAAATGATGTGTAGCAAATTTGTCGATCCTTCAGTTCGTTCTGTTGCATAATACCACAATTTCCCGTATGTTTTATAATGCAATCACTTCGTGCAATCACAAATTCGAGGAATCTTTCGCGCTGACGATATTTTTTTATTTATAAAAAAAAACTGTTAAATGAGCGTTTAAATGTAGTTTAAATCAATTCTAACCCATTTTTCATTTTGAAATAAATTTGTTATCTTTACGAAACATTTCAGACCATAAGAATATAAAAACTAAAAAGAAAGATAATTTAGTCACTGCAATATGTTATGGAATCGTTTTATGAATTTTTCATGGTACAAATTAATTGTTTATATTTCTTAATTGATAATTTCATCGCCACGAAAATCTATTAAACATAAGAGGATTCTATTATTCATAAATAATACAGTTTTGTGAGTGACATTATATTCAACACATTTATTTATTAAATTTTGTTATAAACTGTTTTATTTTTAATGCCACATTATACTCTGACACTAATTAAAAGCGAAAGCAAAAAAAGTTTCTTGTACTAATTTTTAGCCGTTAACACGTCCAATAATAAAAATTTGACAAAAATGATTAAGACTGTACATACACAAGCTTATTCGTGCGTGTCATTTTCACATTAAGAGAATATTACAAAACATTTCACGGTTAAATGAAATTGAATATCGTAATTCAAATTAACTTCATTTACTCCTTTGCAATACTTATTAAAACTTTTTAATATTATAAACTTTGTTTAAATGTTACTAATATAATTAGATGGTTTACAGTCATAAAATTTGTGAATTTTGGCAATCGCGGAAACTCTATGAATTCCCTTAATGTCCCCTATAATATTCTCCAAGTAATTACGAACAAATTACCGGGGGTAGGGGGGGGGGGAAGGACCTCCGGTTCCCGAACGTTGGCACGCGCCG
>JABFPN010002600.1:0-21479 GCA_022817305.1 Leptoteleia sp. ZL-2020 | reverse complement strand
AAACGAATCGGCGACGAATTAATTTATGATTCGGACAACATAATTGGCATTGAGATACGGCCTTGCCGGAATGTACGAACCGTCCACGTTAACGACCGAAAAATTAAAGTTCCCGACTTTCGGGCGACGATAACAAAAGTGAATCATCACAACACGGATGACCTTGAAACTAAATCGACGGAAAAAAAAGCGGATCCGTTTTAATCTCGGATTGTTGGAATTTTTCCTTTTTTTTCTTCTCTTTTATTATTACTTCTTTATTTTATTTTTATATTGCTTTTATTTATAACATCTCTCTCTCTCTCTCTCTCTCTATCTCTCTCTCTACCCATTTTATACACACCTTCAGTTCATTAAGGTAAGTTTTTCTTACAACATTTTTGATACTTAAGCTTAAGACCATAATAAAAATGAATCATATATGGTCAATGTATGTTTTATGGATTTCATATAAGAAAATAAAAAGGTCATATATGGATATATACTGAAATCAATTATTATCAGTTATGAACCATATATGGTCGTATATAAATTAAGAGAGTCATATATGTATCCATATACGAATTAAAAAAGACATATGTATCCATATATGAATTTTTTATTTTATTTCCTTACTTTTTTATTATTATTAATTATTATTAATTTCCTTACATGGACATAAATTATTGCCATATATCGACCATATATGGCCATATATGGATTAAGGAAAAACGTCCATATCATTTTTTTATTTATTTATTTTATGAAATTATTAAAACATATATGGACCATATATGTTTCATTTTTATTATGGATTTATTGAAACCATATATGATTGGAATATTATATCAATTATTGCCATATATCGACCATATATGTACATATATGAATTTGTAATATCTTATATAAAATTGTTGTGGAATATATGGACCATATATGTTTAATATTTCCTAGGATAAAACACTTTGAGTTTTATGTATATGCATAAAAATAAACAATTAGATTGTTATTTGTAAACACTATTGTTTACAACAATAGTTCCCTTTGAGTGATTAAATTTTCTCATAAAGAGGAAATTACGCTCGTTTTAGACGAACGCGGAAGCTGAAATATCAACTTTGATAACTGGCCGCGACAATTTAGCAGACTTCGCTTGGCGCCATCTACGAATAGTATCACTGTTCGCATTTTTAATGTAACACACGCGGAATTTCAAGTCTGAAATGCCACCTATTATTATCGTGAAAGATACACTCTTATATTCATCGTTTCATCTTTCTACGCAATGTAATAACAAACTTAAACAACGTAAACAAACATTTGACCTTGTCAGTTTAATGTTATTAATCAAGCCTTACTTCCTTTCGTTTCGTGTTAAAAATTTAACAAAATGTTCAACAAAAAAAATTAAATTAAATTAAGTAAATAGTAAAATGTAAACGAACTTTGTTTTTGTTTTGGTATTTACATCCATTCTTCTGTCCTTTGGATGTAAATAAACAATATTATTGTTTTTGTTTCGTTAATTTGACCTCACAGATGTTTACAAACATTATTTTTTATGCGCTCAATTTTTAAAAACGTTTTGTTCTTCAGTTCCATAACATATATGGTCCAGATATACTCCATATATGTTTCATTTTTACTAGGGTAGAGACAAAAAATGTTCTGATAACAACTTCATATATAACAAAGTATGAAATTCAAGATTACAATGCGCGAATTACACGGTCTTAAGTACGTTGGTAGCACAAAAAAGGGGAGGGGGGCTATTACTTTGAAGACGACTAATTGGCTAATCGCGTTGGTATTGTGAAAAAGAGTCGATTGGTGGTTGGTAATCTTGAGCGATGTTGAGGGAGGTCAGTTGTGGCGCGGCGGAAAAAGCACCGAACGAGAGATTCAAAAAGGCGATACTCAACTTTGCGTCCGATTAATATAACAAGATACGGAAAGTTTATTACACTTGGCTGTATTTGAAGGGGGGGGGGGGGATTTATGAGGACGGCAATCGGGAAACGTCGATAGTAATCCTTTCGCGATTATTGTCGAGATAATTAATTGGACGGAGATAAAAACGTTGATTAATGCCCTTTAAGTTTGCGCGTCCACAATGTGTAGTAAATGTCGTTGGATTGCCTCGAGAATTCGGCTTCAATTATTTATCGCAAAATCAAATTGCCCACGGTTTAATTCGTCGTGATTAATCTTTCGTCCAATTAAATTTAATTGCCAACTTTCACGATAATCTCTTGTACATTCCCATGAAATGTCCCTTGTACAATTAGAGCGACGTTGGGGTAACTTTGAAGTAACGCTTGGTGGATTTGGAATAACGTTGCGGCAAAGTTAAAGTAACATTGGGCAATTTAGGAGTGACGTTAGGGTAACGTTGAGAAAAAATTTGGAGTAACACCGGGTAACTTTTTGGTAATGTTGGGGTAACGTTGCGAAGTAACTTTAGTAGGATAACATTAGTACCATGTTGGGATAACGTTAAGGTAAAGTTAGAGTACGTCGAGGAAACTTTGGAATAACGTTGGGGTAGAATTGGCGCAACGTTAGGGTAACATTGCAATAATGTCGGAGTAGCAGTGGAGTGATGTTACGGTAAAGTTAAAGTAACTTTAGGGCAATGTCGGTATCGAATTGAAGTAACATTGAAATAAAGCAGGAGTAACAGTGGTGAACTTTGGAATAACGTTGTAGAAACTTTGAAGTAATATTGGAGTGACGTTACGGTAAAGTTAAAGTAACTTTAAAGCATTATTGATATCGAATTAGAGTAACATTAAGGAATACTTGAAGTAACACTAGGATACTTTGGAGTAACATTGGAGTGACGTTACGGAAAAGTTAAAGTAACTTCAAGGCAACGTTAGTACCGATTTGGAGTAACATTAAGGTACTCTTAATAACAACATTGGGGTACTTTGGAGTAACTTTACAGTAAAGTTAAAGTAACGTTCGAGTAACGTTCGAGTAACAATCGTCTAAAAATCTAAATACAAATATTTAATAAATATTTAATAACCAATTAACATAAACGCTAATGGTCAAGTACATTTCCGTTCTTTGATACGTACTGTTGTAGTACAGGATGCCAATGGTTTTGGCGAGTACTGTGCCTGACCTTAACCGACTATCACCACTGAGATATTACTGATTTTTCGACCCACAAGCTCCCGATAGTTTGTCAAAAGAAAAATGGTGTTGCAATTCAGGATATAGCCAACGGATGGCAGTTCTCGGTCACCCATTGCTTTTCCCCCATTTTCTCAACGTGGGACGTTTAAAAAATTATAATCTCCCAACGAATTCGGATGGATTTTTAAAAGGAACATTATTTGAATAAATAACGATCGGTAGGAGAATTTAATAAGCTTGATCTATAGAGAATATAGATTATTCTCATTTTGCCATTCCACGTCCGTCCTTCCGTTCATTTTTCATCATCGGATGGCTATCATTTCCACATTATTATCTACAATTCTGCTGCGCCAAAGTTATAGAATTATTATGATACAACTGTCACTTTCCTCTAAAACAATTATCCCCCATTAAATTGTCCGTGTACGATGTAAACAACCGGACTGATTTCCATTGTAATAAAATTGCTGCGGAATTTCACTGAAATTTCGATCAGCGGCGATTTGTCGAATCGACGCATGATCTGAGGATAATTGATGCATCGCAAACATGATTAATAATCGCGCGTACTCCGGGAGTTTATAAGATTATTCATGAACGGAACATCGAGAGTGAGCCGAGAAAAAAAATCCGTCCGCTGGTGAATATTCAAATTCAAACTTTGCCAACGGGGACAAAGTTCGCGGAAATCGTTTCTTTTTTTCGCCGTAAAAATTGTAGACGAATAAATTCAATGTAGTAGAAAATCTACAGGTTAATTTTCCACATTGTATATCCACGCCAGGGACTGTGTATTTTTAAGTTTGAGTAAATTGAATTCTACTTTTTTGGAGCCAAACCAATTAGATTTTGAGAAACTGGTTTATGAATATTTTAGTTCTGAAAGTGGCATATATGGGACTTATGTGGGGCATATATATGCGACATACATGGAACATATGCGCCACATATATGGGACATATGTGCGACATATATGGGACATATGTGCGACATATATGGGACATATGTGCGACATATGTAGGACATATATGCGACATACATGGAAAAATATATAGAGCTTATGTGCGACACATTTTTTAATAATTTTTAATAATTGTTTATTACTACACCAGATTTTTACGATATATTGTTGACTCCTCGTCTATTTAAATCGAAGACGTAAATTAATGCAAGTTTGATCGTCCGGAGGTGTCGAAATGTGGCTAAAAAAATTCCGCTTGAAACCAGTGTTTTTCGACCATTAAGAATAATGTTATTTTGTACAACACACTGTCCTACGTAACTGTTATATAAACTAACGTATTAGCAACTTGTAGTAATGTTTTCAAAAGCTGAAACAATAAACTTTCAACGTGAATGTGCTCCGCGTGGAGCAAGTATGTCAAACCCATCGGGAAATTTTAGTGATAATTAATGTATTAAGCAGTTCGAGTTACCCCTCCAGAACCAATACGACTCGAAAAATTGCAATCATCATCCGCAACTTAACCAGAAAACAAGATGAATTCGAAAGATGCCAGAGAGAAAAAAATAGATTCTTTTTAGAAGCTTAATTACGTTTGATTGCAGAATGTAAAATTTTTGGAGATTCGGAGATAACGGGGAAATTTCGAAGCGTAACAATTGATAAATATTGTTTTATTATTTCCTTGCAAAAGCATATTCGTACAATTGATCATGAAATTTTGTAAAATATAAAAAATGGTAACAAATTTACGTGTTTGTATTACTACCAAATGTGTGTTTAATATAAAAAATATATTTAATATATAAACGTAAGGTAAGTAAGATCCTTCTACAAGTGAGTGAATAAGTGAGTTTCCTATGAGTGAGTAAATTTTTTATAAGTGAGTGAATAAGTAATATCCTTCACAGATGAGTGATAAAGTGAGTTTCCTACAAGTGAGTAAGTGATTTTTCTACAAGTGAGTGAGTGAGTAAGTTTTCTAAGAATGGGTAAGTGAGTGAATAAGTAAGATCCTTCACAGATGAGTGAATAAGTGAATTGTCAAAAGTAAGTGATTTTTCTACAAGTTAGTGAGTGAGTAAGTTTTCTTGAAGTGACAAAGTGAGCTTACTACAAGTGAGTGAATAAGTGAATTTTTTACGAACGAATAAGTTTTCTACTAGTGAGCGAATGAGCGAGTTTTCTAGAAGTGAGTAAGTGAGCTTACTACAAATGATTGAATAAGTGAATTTTCTACGAACGAATAAGTTTTCTACAAGTGAGTGAGCAACTGAATTTACTATGAGTGAGTGAGTAAACTAGATCTACAAGTGAGTGAGTAAGTTTTCTAGGAGTGAGTAAGTGAGTGAATAAGTAAGATCCTTCACAATTGAGTGAAAAAGTAAGTTCCTATAAGTGAGTCACTGAATTTTCTCCAAATGACTTAACATAAAATTTAAACAGCCGATACACTTTCCCTAAATTTCTTTGAATTTCCATAAATTCTCAATCCTTCATTAAGTTTTCAAATGCACATCATTTTAACTTCCAACTTGAATTATCATATATACAATTCCCACTATCTATTGTGCAATCGTATATAAGTTGACTTCTTTGGCCTTAAAGTATATCGAAGGTATCCTTCAATATACATTAGTATCATAATATAATTAAAAACACAATTTCCCCTCCCGTAACCTTAAATAAACAATTTCCAACACTGCTAAAAATTCACATAAATATAATACCCAAAGTAATAAATGAAAATTTCCATTTACCCCAAAAGTCCAAAAAAAAAGTCACCCCGACTTGTTTTTTTTAACAAAAAGAAGAACAATTCCGCTGAAAATGCCGTAACTGCGATTAAATTAAACGTATCGCCCGAGTATTTATAGATTCTTATTTGGCGAACAAATTACTTTATCTATCATAATACAAGAAAAATTCATTTCGTTACGATCCTCGCGAGCGCTCCGCTTAACCCATTTCCTTAATGCTCGATCGACGCTCGCGTCGTGTATCGTGCGCGCGTTACATTTGTTTCGGGGTTATTTCCGACTGGAACTTGTGACATAATTTTCATGCATTACGTCGGCCCGTGCGTGCGATTCCGCGACCTTTATACCGTAGCCGCTCCGTATAGCGCGCAGATAAGCCACGTCAAATCGAATCGATTATCGGCCCACCGATTGTCGTTTCATTTCCCGCCAAACCAACGGCGCTTCTTTTTTCGGCCGAGGGGGCCCCACCACTATCCTCCGCCCGTTTTTCGCAACATACCGGTGCCACTACTATGCGCCACCGCAAGGAAAATAAACACCTATACCGCCGGGGAATTGGCACTTGAAAAGCGAAATCGCGCGGCAATTCTGATACCAATTTGGCGGGACGAATTTTGTTGAATCAGCCGTAATGTTTACTTTGAGAATAAAATGTTTATCCAATGTTATCTGCGATTGTCGGAGATAACGCGCTCGAGGATTTGCCGAAGCGTTTTCTCTCCATCCGAGAGCTCTTTTTCGCCATCCCGCGGATAATTGTCTATTACGTATTGAAATTAATTCCCCGGCGGAGTCGTCTCACGTTTAGAGAGGAAAGTGTTGCCTTACGCGAGCCATCGTGATGGTTATAACCCTAGTAACAATTGACCGGGCGAGTCAATACATGCCCGGTTTCCGCCCAATAAATTCTTCACAGGGAAAGTGTGTATAGCGGACCTGGTTTGGAACTATTTAGTAAAAATTAACCTGCCGGTAACCAGGCATGTAATGGTTCGCCCGTCAAGGGCCTGGAATGGTAATGTTATCTTCCCAAATCCCTAACTGGCGAACCATTACATGCCCGATTACAATTTTTACTAGAGTGGAAGAATGTAGTCTGGCCTAAATAGGTGATGGAACCCTTCTAGGCCCCTGCTGGGCGAACTATTACATGCCCAGTTATCGCCTGGTCAATTTTTCCTAGGGAATATAAGTATGATGCAGGGAAAATAACAACGGAAAACAAAATTGCCGTAAAACTAACGAAACTAAGGAAATTAACGAAATTAACAAAACTAACAAAACTAACGAAACTAACGAAACTAACGAAACTAACAAAACTAACAAAACTAACGAAATTAATTGTTTTGGTATTTGTTTACGTATACGTTTGCGAATGTATTCCATCGTCGGATCACCTTGAACCGTAACTTCGGAATGATATTAAAAAAGAAGGAGTAAAAAGTACATTTACATATGTTCAATGCGAGTACGTATGCGCACGTTAGATAAACTTTCGGCGAATTGAAATATTGCATTTGATTTATTTCGATATTCAACAATTAAGTTGTATTTCACATTATAAACTTAATTTCAATTAAATAGTACTTACTAATAGTACTAACATTTTCAAAATTGTTTCCCTAGTAAAAATTGACCAGATGGTAATCATGTATGTTTGTAATGGTTCGCCCATCTAGGGCCTGGAATGGTGACGTCACCTTCCCAGGCCCCTAACTGGCGAACCATTATCTGCCCAGTTACAACCCTAGTAAAATTGAAACATATATGGACATATTTTCATAATACATATATGGTCGTATATGTTTTTTCTAAAATTCATATATGGCCATATATGATTGATGTATAGTAATTTCAATACGAGGAAATTATTAAAAGCATATATGGCTGGAATATTATATCAATTATTGTGATTTCTCAGTCATGTATATCCATATATGTCCATGTGTGGATTAATAAAAAACATATATGGCCACATACGAATTAATAAAAGACATGTGGCCACATATGGATTAATAAAAAACATATATGGCCAAATGTTTGATTTTTACTAGGGAATATTTACTAGGGTTAGTATTTACACCGACGAGACCTAACCTGACCTACAAAATGATTATCAGAAATACCGTAATATATCTTATACAGTGTGGTAAAAGTGACATTAAATCCGAGAAACTCATGCGAGTTAGCTTGCTGCCAGCAACAAAAGTATATTAGTAATAATAACTAATTGCACATCTCGGAGCATTTAATTGAAATTCTGTTCGTGCTAAAATCAATTTAACATTAATCTAGACAAGTTCGTTAGAGGAATTACTAGTTAAGAAAGCTGAACGAACGCAAACTAAACAACTACTTATCGTCTACTTCTTATCTACCGTCGTTGATTCAGTGTCGTGCATCATTTCTGTAACTTTCTGTCAACATTGATTTAACGTTGAAAGTAATATTTCACGCCGGAGAAGCGCCCAAATAATACGTCTATTCAAATTTATATTTAATAATAAATAAAAGTTGTTTCGAGTCGGCGAAACGGTATTGTGCGGCCAATCAAATTCAGTCACGAACGTGGGGAAGGCAAAAGAAATATTAATGAATAAAATTTCAATCGAAATAATATTTTTAATATTAATCAACGAGTATCGGGGTGGAAGCAACAAAAAAATTTAAACCATCCGCATTGTGTAAGCAACGATGAAAGCAATTTTTTGTTTTGAAAACTTCTATTCTTTTTGAGAAATTAAGATTATATATCTATTGTTTACTATTTTATTCTTGTGTTTTCAATAATGGATTTAAGTACACTATCAAAGTTGTGTTCAGAATGATAAATTTGAAATAAAAAAAAAAACTAACGAAACTTATGGCACATAAATACACTTGTAAAAGGACTTAAAACACTTACAATTAATCTTAAAGCAGTTACGAATGCACTTACGACACTTACAAAGGTACTTACAATTATACTTATGACACTTATAAATCTACTTACAATTATACCTGACACTTACGAATTTACTTACAATTAAAAATACACTTATGACACTAATACCTATACGATACTTACAATGCACTTATGACACTTACAAATGTACTTACGCCAATTACAAACATACTTATGACACTTACGAATCTACCTAAGAAAATTAAAAGTACACTTACGATACGAATACCTACACAAGACTTACGAATGCACTTATGACACTTACAAATTTACTTACGCCAATTACAAATGTATTTATGACACTTATGCATCTACTTACAACAATTAAAAATACACTTATGACACTTACAAATACACGTATAACACTTAAAATTACACTTACAAACATTAACTGACACACAACTTTGATAATATAAGTTAAATTTTTTTACACTTTATTTCTCTCAACATAAAAATGAGTAATCAGTGTACTGACGAAAGAGTTTTTTTTTTATCCGAACGATTTTAGACTGCATCAATAAAGACCGAATGTTATTATTTTAAAATGCAATTTCATAAGTAAATAATGTAATTATTTTAGTATTTGTCGAGGCAAAAACACATTTTTAGAAACGTTGCAAAGTCACAGGGAAAGTCCATTTTTCAGAGCAGTTAGTAAAATGGATCGATTCGACGTCCCGCGTTCTTCGTTCGTAAAATTACTTTACGCATCTCGACATGCACATAGATACAATAATTTCCAACTGAATTATTTAAATGTATTCCTTCCGAGCCAACAATTTATGCAACGTTTCGATAACAGTTTTTTCCTCATTCCGCCCTCTTTTTCGAACATCAAAAAATAGTCGACCGTTTATACGAGTTTATGGCCAAATTATAATTTAACGCAATCGCACTTTTCCTCCGATTTCATGAGGGGGGGGGGGTTGCTTAACGCGTCTCGATTAATTTTATATTTAAACGCTTTTAAATAGAGCTCGCTTATTTAGCTCGGAATTATACAATAGAAATCTCTTTGCGGGAAATAAATAATTTTGCATTTTATCTAAATATAGAATTTACAGAAAATGTTATAACAAATTACGTAAAATTTAATTCAATTATAAATCCAATTCATCGTTAAAACGCCAGTAAATATTCCGCCATCTATTTCACTATTATCTTCGTCAGAAGTTCACGTAAATAAATTTCAAATTAATCTCTTTGTCTATGAGAAACAAATTCTTATCAGTAGATTTCATTAAATTTTCGGAGTTTAGTAACCCCCCCGGAGTTAATTTACACAAAATCCGAGATTTAACGTAAATGAAATCATAACTGCGTTCCATAACTAGTAAACAAAACTTAAGACGTTAAGTATCAAGGTTTGTTTTTTCTTTTTTTTGAAAGTTTGTATTTTTTGCAGCCTTTATAATACAATCTTTTCATTTCCTAATTGGACGACCTTCGATTCATCCTGCTTCAAATTTCTCGGATTTCCCTCATCTTATTTACTTTCATCTACGTTTACGAGATTAACTTCTTTCGTTAAAGAAAATATAGATATTTTTTTTACTAACGTCATTTAATCTAAATATTAGTTTTACCTTAAAATCAATGTTTGATTGAAAGTACTTGCATTTTTTCGTCGTTGCAAATTCTTGAAGGAAAAAATTTCTTTAAAACATTTTAAGTTCTTGAAAAAAACTAATAATAATACAATTGTATTAACATAAGACTTTACTAAATTCGACGTGACTAACTTTAATCGCTTTTTAATAATAAATCGACCTCCAGAATAATCTCAAAAATCAATAAAACAAAAATATTTGTAATACTAGAAATTACACCAAAATTGGCATAAAAATCAATAGAAATTACTAGGTATATTTTTGACAAGAATTTCATGAGAAATATTGAATAATACACTCAACTCTGGATATAACGCTTGCTCGGGGGACTAAAACGTAACGGCCAAAGCACCCCTACCAGCAATTACCCCTTCTCCTACCTCCCCTTTGCTCCCTTTTTGCCACAATAATGGACCTCTAATCCGAGTAACTAACTTATTGCCAACTTCACGCAATTACCCCTTCATATACCTCTCCTTCGCTCGCATTTTCCCACAGTAATGGGACTCTAATCCGACTAACTAACTTGCTACCAACATCACGTTGTTAACCTTAAAACTAGGCTTTAGCCAGAAGCTCTATATCCAGAGTCGAGTGTAATTCCATTCTATAGCTTTATTATTTCTTCCTTATCATTAATTGCTTTTCTTATTTCTACTATATAGCACTCTCAAATTTAAATACTTGTTAAACTTCGTGCAACTATAATTGACTTTGAAAGCAACTTTATTTTACGATAACCGAAAAATTTTCCTCATCGATGATACATCGCCCACTAATGCATGGCGCTACTTTGATGGAAAAGTTGCATTCTCCCCGGACATTAAAGTTAACATCGTATAAAATATGTGAAATTAATGTCGCGCTGTGTTTATGTTTCGAATCATTTATTGAACAATGTTATTGTTGGTTTACGGCTCGTCTTGTTGTTTTCGTGGAATCGAGTCAACAGTTAAACAGAATTATTTGTTTGATAATATATTTATATAGTTAATGTAATGAACGTCTATATAACATTAGCGTTAATTTCACGTTAGCAAAGTATATGAGGTATAAACATTTCAAACGCAAACTCTAAATAAACATCAAAGTGATAATAAATTAATAAAAAAAATTTAAGAACACATCAAGCCATAGGTATTCTAAGACCCACGAATTTAGTTTAATAAAATAAACTTGTGTAACAATTTTTAATAAATCGTTTTACAAAAGTTTATTCTGAATATTATACATTTTTAAAATTGAATTAAAACTAATTTCCATCAAGTATCAATGTATACAATTTAGTTATTAAGGTCACTTATTGTTTTAATAACTCACTTTATGCAATATCTTTTTCCATTATTCTTTTTTACATTTATTACTAAATGTAAATAATGATCCAGAGAGAAAACAACAAACATACACCGAGAGAATCTTGGTATTACATACACACGTGTACATAACATAATAAACATACATTAAAACGTAAACATAAACATACCTAAGCGTTTCAATCGTTCAACACACATAACACAATTTCGACATGCAATTAGATAACGAATTATTTATTATAATAAAGAATTTTAATGATATTCATTAAATACTTTAATTTTAACAAAGTGCTTGCGAGACATTTGTGCATTATGCGTAGTATACAGTTAGCATATGCGTTTATCCCTCAACCATATATACGAGTACCATATAAGTATCATATATGGCCTCATATATGTTAACTTATGTTTATGTATTCTATTTATGTTTACATATCATATATATGTGACCATATGTGTTTATATATTTAACATATGACATATATGGTGACATATTTTCGTATTTTTCCAAATAAACTATATTTCAAAAAAATTGTGTAATTTTAGCTTGGTAATTGGTCGATTTATTAACATTTTTTTCAGTGTGTTAAAGGGAAAATTAATCATGTAATCATTTTGCAAAATAATCGGTCTGATTCGCTCGCAGTACAACACGTTAGCATTTAAGCTCATTTTGACATTATTTCGGGTATTATAACCGGTAAAGTGTTAATTTTATGAGGATTCGGATAAGATAATCAGCATTAAAAGTTTTGCATCATTTTCCTATATTTTAGGCTGCAGTACATGTATATTTCAATTCAAAATTGTTGCAAAATAATACGTCGATTAACAATATTCTTTGATAAATTTATTACAATTTATTAAATATATTTAATAGATATTTAAAACAATGATTTCACGGAAATCAATTCCATTTGCATTGAATAAATACTTAAAAATTTACCGAGAAAAAATATCACAGTAATTATTTCTACTATAAATAATATTAAAATTTAAGAACCATCTAGTAACTTTTAATAAAAAAGTACCATAAATTTCTTTTATAATTATTTTTACTATTTTTAATACTAAAATTTTCTCTCTACATACATCCCTAAATTGATATAAATTGTTTTCAATTTTACCATCGCTTCTTTCCCAATGTAATCGTTATTTCATTAAATTAAATTTAACACTAACGTTCAAAAATTAAACATATCTCCATCTTTTATGATCGCTTCATTCAATTCGACGTTATAATTTATCGATAACGTGAATTCTATCTTGGAAGGAAATCTGCTTAATCATCCAGCATTGGTCACTTCAATTTTTAACACCTCTCCAATATAACGCTCGAATTTTCAATTCAAAATCACTGCCCTCGTTCCGCGTCTAACCGTTAAAATATTTTATTATCTCAGACTTTATTTTATCAATATTATTCGCCCATCTTCAAATCATTAGCTCCAATTCATTATCTCCGCTTGATCGTCATCTTATCGTCAATTTCATTAAATCGTCACAAATAAATCATCGTCGCTGTAAGTTCCCACTTGTTTATCTCCAATCAATAATATTCAATTTATCATATCCATTCGTCAGCTACGGACTAATCAACTTCAATCGTTCCTTTTCGTATCATCGCATTCCACCGACCAAAGCCTCTGTTTTTCTTCTTCGAAACTGATCAAATTTCGTTAGTTTCGCCATATCCAATGCGAAAAACTAGAAATGTCACTTCCAGCATTTTTTCCCTCCTCCTATCTGTTCCTTTTTTTTGCCCCCAAAATCGAATAAATCGGGCTTTGAAACGCACGAAAACGATACCATTACGTTTTATGCACTCGTAAAGAAATTTTATTTTAGTTAATAAAACCGCGCAGGCGGAAAAAAAGTTGCAACAAAAATTACTATATGCTTTATGATAATGTCGACGTAAATGATAAATGACGTAAAATCGTTTTCGTGAACCATTATTTGTTGGCAAGTGTCAAACTATTGGGAAATATTCCACAAGTTTCACTATACTGGATACTATTAAGTTTTACAAATCTTGTATTCTTTTGAGTAATAATTTATTAAAATAGGTAAAACTACAGAATCCAGACAATAACTGAATATAAGGTTATTTCGAAACTAACGAAACTAACGAAACTACCAAAACTACCAAAACTACCAAACCTAAATTTAAAAATCAATGAATATTATTATGTATAAACTTTTTTTATATTTTATTTATTTACAAAAATATTTGTTGTTTTTATTAATTAATTAGATTTAACTACGTATTTATTTGATGTAATTATTAATTATATTGTACACCATTCGCTATGTCTTATTTTGATATTCAAATGTGGCGGTTCTGTTCATTTTTATTTATCTGCTAATAGTATGAAACTAATCTCCCCTCTGTCAATGTTCCGCAGCTATATTCAGTTATTGGCCGGATTCTGCAGTTTAGTCTTAAAATATTATACCGAAAGGTTTTACATGTTGTATAGTAATTTTTGTAACTTTATTCCCCGTGGTCTTATAACTTTTCTACTAAAATTAATAAAACTCTGTTAAAACTACGAATATTCAGTTCGCATATGATAAATTAAGGTTTTGTGTTAAAGGCTTTCCTATCACAGCAGTTTTATAAGTGTTTAATTTTGACTGAAATTTGATGCCAATTCTTTTGAAGCTTCTTTTTCATTTAAATATGTGATGTTGATGTACGCAAGTTATTGATTTTCAACATAAATAAATTTCGGTGAAATTTACTTATTGAAATTAACAGAGTTCATTTTTGTTTAAAATTATTTTCATTTTAATATTGAAAGAAAAGCATTTAAATTTAAAATTATACATGTTCCATATTATAAAAATAAACACCGAATAATTTATACTTCATACTTTTACGAAACAACTCTTTTTTAAGGGAATAAAACGTTTTTCACATTATAAACATAAACAGAATAACAATGTATATTATTGATTTTATTTTCTTTAAAGCAATCTTGCATGCACTTGAAAATAAAAGGAAATAAAGTTTAAAATAATTTTATATTTCGAAAACGTTTTATTCACCAGTTTCATCTTTTTTTAACTATTATTTTGAGGTTACTATCGTCATGTGTTATACTACTCATGTGAACTCGTTGTTTTGTTTTTCTGTCAAACTGTGTAACCTGTTTCTTGGATTTAAAGGATTTCTTCTTGGATACGAAGGATTTCTTCTTGGATTTGAAGGATTTCTTTTTACACTTAAACTGTTTTTCTTAAAAATAAAATAAAGTATACTGCTTATTAAAATATCAGAATTTCGTTTAAAATGAAAAATCTTATATATATATATATATATAAAAGTTCTTATTAACTATATTTCTTCATATTCATATTTAACGAATGCCCAAGATATTTTATATTAATTTTAGGAAACACGTAGAATGAATATACAATATTAAAAAACAATCTCCTTTTGTTACGGTAAACGTATTTATATTAACAGTAAATTGCTCATTCCAACCGAAAGAATTACATTAACATTCTTATTATTTATAATTAAATTAATTAAATCTGTACCACCTGTCCAGTGTACACAAAACAAAACTATTTTTACATTATTTTCTCTAAATCCACTCCAATATAAATACACTTATTCCCAATACAAAACCACACTCTGTAACAATAATTTATTCTCATTATAAATAGAATTTCCTTTTGTCCGCACAAAATCCCATTTGGTATAAGAATATTCTATTGCTCTTTAAACAGACTGTTCCGTGAGCGTAAGATGACCGAAGCCGAATAAATCATTACTGTAGGGCAGTTTTTCCTACGCACTTTGACCTTTCGTTTACGAATCCGCAACATTAACTATCTTACACTCCGTCACCTTCCGTTTACCCGACATATTCTCTCGCCGTTATCGCGCCTCACGTGCATCATAATCGCCCGAAAAGCTTCCCAAGCCATTTATCACATTAAACGAGGGCCGTTTCGCATTATCAAATTAATATAATAACCCCTGGTGGCGCGCTAGAGGAACCTACCCGAAACCGCCTCCATTGACTTTCTGCCCGAAAAAGACGAAAACAAAAACAAACAATCCACTCCACGCGGCACTAAATCACACGCCGCGAGGCCGCCGATCGCTTTCGTTCCATTTATCCCCACTGGAGAACGTATCAAAACAAACATTGTGATTCATTAAACATCATTTTTGCGATTGTACCGTTACACATCGATCGTTATCATTAATTCAACCGGCAATTAGGTTGTAAAAAAGAAAAAAAATGTTTTATTATGGCTCAAACCCGAGCGTATCTTCAATTTTCGTGAAGTTTTTTAAGTGAAATATTACTCGTTATCGGAGAGTTCAAGCTTTTTCGATCCAGGCCGGAAGAATTTATTTGCAAAATGATAAACGAATTCGTGAAACAATTATAGAAAAAACTTTATGTTTAATCCAAACTTTTGATACAATTAAAAGGATAGAAGGGAAAAAATATTAACATTGTTAATAGCTAACTTGTGGAAATAATTATCATCTAACTGGAAATAACCTCGAGAATAACCAAGGATTTTTTGCAAAAGTTTGCACTAGATTAAATTTGGTTTTGAAATATGTTGAATTAAACTTTTGAATTAACAGTTTGTTCTTCCTTTTAATATCCATAAATTTGTTTATCATTTTATTCACTTACTTATAAATAAACGAACAATAATAAGTTCGTAAATAAATTATGGTACTAAATAGCTATTATGTTTAAGTGGTACAAACTAAAATTATAAATCGTGCAAATAAGCATATAATTATTGTTCGTCGTTATAATTCGCCGCGGTGTATATATTCTCTTCTTTATTATATCATCGTCGTATTGTCTTGTCCTTGTATGTTTGTATACCATCGATTTCCCCTATCTCTTTGATTTTGAATTTAGGCCGTTTAGCCAGTAAGAAGCTAACTTGCCGTCTTAGCTCGCGCAAATTCAGAAGGAGGAAACAAAAAGAACGATCATTTATTTGTAAAAAGACCCCTGGTTCTCCCGTACCTAACGGCAAAATTCTTTTCCCAAACGTCTTCCGTTTGGAGGCAGAAAAGGGCTGCTCGCAGCCCCCTTCAACGCCCAACAATTATAAATAAAAAAAGTAAAAATATCATCTCTAATTTTAATATCGCAAAATAGAGTTGTTCATAAAATTATATAATATATATTATATGACATCCCCCCATATATTATGCGATTAGAATCATTGATATAGTTACATAAGACTGCCAATAAAAGTCATTGTCAAAAGAATTGGGTACGTAGATGCTCCTAAATGATTTCGCTAAAGTTTGCAAATGTTCCGGAAAATTGCGCCGACGAGCTAATATCGACTTTGCGCTAACAATTTCGCATAGGCAGCTAACCCCGGAAAAAGACGGTAATTTCCGAAAGATACCGATCCGGTATAAATGTGGAAATTTACGTGGTAATTTGTAATTTTCAAAGTGGACACGTAGAAAAGCCGCTCGTTGACGGTAACAGACACTATTATGTAAATTACCAACACTAAACGAACCAGAATTTTATATGCCACACCAATATAAACGTACGCTTGACATAAAAAAAATATCATCGCGATAGTAGTAAGATTACGTTATCGCTTCTCACGTAGGAAAACCGTAGAAAAAAATAATCCGAAAGCCTCCGAATAAAAAAAAAAACTTTGAACAATCCCAATGTTCTTAATGTTCGAAAATTTCCAGCGATATCCATATATACGTAATAAGTACTCCATATTTCAATCAATAATCATATTAAAGCAGAAAAAAAAGTCAAGCAAATTATTACTTGTATACCGAAAGTGGGATATATTTGACAAAGCTATAAAAAAATATATGTACACGGGGAGAAAAAACCGCAAGACTTATCGAAAAACAGCATTAGTCCAACATAGGGTTATAATGTAATACCGAGGCAACATCAAAGGTACATATGTTCTGTACTAAAATCAGCGCGGAAGCACAAGGTAGGAAAATCATATAACATTAACATAATGTATCGCGTTGGGCCAAAGTAGAATACAAAGTAAATCTTTTGTTTCGCAGATTTTACATGTCTTAAAAACAAATGAATAAATAAGACATTCCCAAATTTCGTTGCTTTTCAATTTCAGTTATTAATTACACTACCGTTCAAGTTTCACCTGCTCATCGTTCAGAATCAAAACAATTTGCTGGATATTTTTCGCCGGGCGTAAAATATTCCATTACAACCCCCCCTTAGTACTACCCAAAAAATAAATAAAATAAAATTGCGACTCGCGACAGTGCGATAAACAGAACAAAAAGAAAGAGACAACAGTGATAAATAAGAATCGCATTGCGCGAGGTTAGGTATGGTTTGGCGCGAAAACTCGTAACGTCGTGTCGTGTTATTATTATACTTACTCGAAGGATCACTCGCGGGCAATCCCGGGGATTTGCTGTCTCAGGTTTGTCGCACTTGCACACTCCGAGCGCGGGAAGCGATGACAGTCGACGGATACCGCCGAAAATGGATGGAAATCGGAAAAGCCGACGGCGCGAGGGGGGTCGCGCGGCGGCGACGTTGGCAGCGGGGGTGAGAGGGTTGGGAGGAGGGGGGGCGGGTGGCGGTAGAGCGCGGTAAACAAACGCACGGCGACACGCGTGATAAGGTGCGTGCTGGCGCGTGACGTTGCGCGAGCGCGTTCACGCGCAATTGCTCGCGTGCGCCAATTTGCGTGTGCTCGCGGCTTGCGTATCAAATGGTCGCGCGTCGCATTTTCGGCGAAATTTCGAGTCGGATCCTCCGACACTCCTGGCTCAGGATCCGATCGAGCAGCCACTGACCTCGCGACGACTGAGACCGATATCGCGAGACAGAAAAAGAGGAGGAGACGAGGAGGAGGAGGAGAAGGAGGAGGAGGGGAGGTGGGGGAAAGAGCGAGCGAGCGAGCGAGAGGGAGAGAGAGGGCGAGATAAGGCGGGAGCGAGAGGGCGACACTGCCCCACTCCGGCGCGCGGTGCGAGCCGCGCGACAGAGACAGAAGAGACGGAGAGGAGACGGGCACCAAGACCAAAAGTGTCCGGTGAATCGGGAGGGAAGGCAGACGGTAGGGGCCGTTGGCTGCGAAATGGCGCGGTTTCTACGCCGCGACGTTACGCCGAACACCCGCGCAAATCGCCGTCGTCGTGTCGCTCGTCGTGCTCGGTGGCGTACGCGCGCAAACAAAAGACGTCGACACGTCGCATGCTTGTTTAGAATACACTGAATATATTTTGACCCCGTCCGCGCGAGCGAGCCTCCGTCGCCGGTGCCGTGCGAGCCTTCGGGCGTGTTCGTCGCGCAGGCCCGAGCGCTCCCGACCAACCACTGCTCCCGGCCAACCGACGAGGTTCACTGAGGCTCACTCGCGCCGCCGGACGACCAGCGCGACGAGAGGAGCTTTCGCGGGAGCTTGCGGAGCCGGGTCGCCGGGTCCCCGAGATCTTTCGACAAAACTTTTATTGCTTAGTACTCAAGTGTATTGATTCATTTGCCAGTCCCTCGGTCAATGACACCACGATTGTTACGAATCTTAATGTAATTAATTCGTCGAGATAAGAAATAAGCCGATTGTGGCATGTTTCGATTCGCACCGATTTTCGCAATTTATGTCACTTTACTTTGGTTTTCTGATGAAAAATTGCATGTCTCCGGCGAATATTCCTTAAATTTTATTTTCATTATAGAATCTATGCAAATTATGCACGAACATTGTTGTTCCATCATTCACCAAGATGGTTACAGCTTTAAATAAATTTTTTACATAAACGTGTAACTATAATTTTTAATTTAAATATGTAATTATTATACATACAGGTGTAAAGAAGAATTTCTTTTAAATCTTTTCCTCGATAGCGCCCAACTACCCATTATACTTAAAACTAATATATAACTTGAGTCATAAATTTAAATAAAATACTATAATATACCTACGATATGTACTTCGCAAAATAAACGGAAAATTTAATATTTAAATATATGTTGAAAATTCTTATCCGTGCTTAAACTTTCCAGCAATTTACAAGAAAACTTGACTGAATTGAATTTTCAGTTAATTTGAAACAGAAATATCCATATATTTTCCATGTGTTTTCCCCGGCTTAAAATCAACATGGCGAAAGTAGATTCGAATACTCGATAGCTAAACAGTTGTATATTGTGCAACTAAAGTGGAAAATTTAAGATTGCGGACGAGTGTGATTGTAAGCCCGAACATAAGGCAGGAGATGTAATCATACTAGTCTATAAGCCGAAGCTCTCCACCCTTGTTGCGCACGATATTTTACTGAAAAAGTGTAAGAAAATAAGTTATGTTTCTCAATCCTATTTAGTAGAAATACACGTAGTTGATTTCAGTAGAGGGCAACAATATGTACTTTTTCTTCTTAGTGAAATAAGTAATAATGTAGTGGAAATTACTGTTACTTTATTTCGTGTCCCAGAGAAATTGACTACTTTCTTCCCGCTTAACACTTCCGTGCACATATTGCAAAATTTACATAAAGATCAAACTCTAAATTAATAGATTATTTCATTTAAATATAGCAATATAATAGTAACAGACTTTCCCACCAATAACTAGACACCGTCGTTAATAAATCTAACCTTTTATTATGCGAAAAATATATACTTTTTACGTGTTTATGTATCACAAACATAATTTTTCTATCAACCCGAACACATACATATTTTAAGATAAAATTTCAGGGTGCAGCTTCTCGGTGAACCTACAACCCGTCTGACGTTCAATAAAAGTTAAAAATTACGGATTATAAGACATTTTTCCACTCCTTCCTCCCCTCCGCCATTTTATTTTACCACTTTTTTTCATTCGAATTCAAAATATGATACATTTAGACACCAAAGTAAATTAAAACAAAACTAAACTTAATAAACGAGCTAAAAAAATTGGTGAACAAAAATGCCATGGGAAAGTAATTAAAAATTGAAGTGGAGAAAAAATGTCTTCTTACGATAATTACGTACTCCATTACGTGCTTTAAAATCACATATTTGCATTTCATTTACGCATGTTTTAAAGTAACTAGAACAAATATTTAAATAACTCTGACACCGGCGTATTATAGTTAATATTAAGTAAACTGTGAGTTACAGAAGCAGTTACATAGAAACAAAGTACGTGCAATTTACGCGCTCTTTACGCGTCTTTAATATTACCGGAATATTATTTTAAGTCTTATTATTATGGAATAGGAAAATTAAAAGAAAAACTAGTACCTAATTCTCCTGTACCGTACCCTAAATTAAACAATTTATCTGCGTACTAAATACATATTGCTAAATATGTACAATAATTTGCAAACATCGCGAGTTGTAAACTGATCGTAAAATTGCAAAAAAATTATATTCAATGACATGCAACTACAGTAGACTTCCTCTTAACCGTTCAGTACGGGACCACCCCCTTGGCCGGATAATCGATTAGCCGGTTAATCCGAAGAATATTATAAGGAAGTTGAAAAATTAAAATTAAAACATATAATTCGAATATCTCTTATTAAAAATTTATATTACAATGTATATTTATATACATAATTGTATATACATAATATATAAAATATGGCAATGTAATGTACAACGATATCGTAATATTTTCACTATAAAATAAAAAAACTTAAGCAAAATAGTCTGTTATTTTTTTTTGATTTAAATTTTTCATTGTTTTTTTAAATGCAAAATCGCGCCATTTACGAAGAAACATTACATCATA
>JABFPN010002599.1:0-21480 GCA_022817305.1 Leptoteleia sp. ZL-2020 | reverse complement strand
ATAGAACTGTATGCATTACATATACTTAGTTTTTCCATAAATTATTACAGTTACACCTACAGAGTACATATAGGTTCAATACCCCAGAATTTATTGATAAATATACTATTTCATTTTTCTCAGTGTAAACATGTCGAAGTTTGTTCAAGAAATTTAAATATCTCTAAAGACACAATAAAAGTAAAAGAAATACTTCAAATGTGATAAAAAGTAATATAAAATTGTAAGGAATTAATGATGATCCAATCTGATTAAAAGATAATGCTTTTATCCCTCTTCTAAAGTTTTTAACATGTTTTCAAATTAATATATTTTATCGGAAAAGCGAACAGAATCTCGGTTTAATCGCTTGAAATGAATTCATTAAGATTTATTGGCTAATCTAAGAATAGCTTAAAATAAAGCTCAAATTAAAATATAAAAAGTATTGATAATATAGATTTTTCTGCAGTGATCATTGTTTGTTATGGAATAAAAGTTGATTCGCAGTGAAAGTATGCATTGTTTATGCAAATCGCGGGGAAACGACTTCGACTTTGAAAGTCTGGGCTCGATTCATCAAGCCATTAACAGGATTTTCAATATCGGTAATAACTTTCACGGAACGCGCGAAAAATAGACTCGACGTTTTAAAAACGCATCTCGCTTGCCACTTTATGATAAATTACATTTCGGTCGGGAAAACCGCAGTGGCGGTAATAAAAATGACAAAATGCCTTACGCAATATGACAGCAACATTTTTCGCGACAGTCTTTCTTCTTCGTCCTTTTCTCGGCCTCTTTCAATCGCGGGTGGAAAAAAGCGGGACACCCTTCCCCGGGGTGTCAAAAAGGGGAAGCATTCGCAAGCGCGGTGTCTCCTTATCGCGACTGTAAATTTCAAGTTTTGCCATTTGCGGCTGGCAGATAACCACGCAATATTCGTTTCCTTCCATCGTTGCTTCGACTCTAGAAATTAAAAGCGGCGCAAAGTGCACGGCTCCAGAAAATTGATTGCAAACTTTTCGCCGTAGCTCGCGGCAGCCTTCTCCGATTGGTTGACATCAGAAGACGCGTCACCAAACTCCCGGACTATCTTTCTCTCGTTCTTCCCGTTCCTTTTTCCCTTCTCTCGTTTTTTTTCTTTTTTTTTCTCTGTTCGATTTTTCATCGAGTCCATTGGTTTCGTCGAACTTTTGTGCTAACTCGAGTCGTAAGAGGTAATGAGATTTTTCGGCGCACGCGTCGAAGCGTAATAAAATGTCTCGTATGGCAAGATATTGGGAGCAACGCGACAGACGATACATGGAATGCTAAGAGTCGCGACTTTATTTAATTGAGCACGCGGATGTTTATTGGCTGATGTCTGTTTTATCGGGTACGTTTTTGCGCCACTTTCGTGACTCATCGCGAACGTTTATTAGGGTACTTTCCACGCCCACGCGACATGTGCGCAAGGAGTGCTGTATTTCAGTTGTACTTCAGATCAAAGGCTCGCTGACGAACGAATATTGCCCAGTTAAATTTGAAACGTGAAATTAAAAGCTTATCAGTCGCAGAATGTGATTGATCTGGCTGGTAATCAGAGAGATTGTGAGCTACTGACGATTTTTTTTTATTTTTTTTACATTCTTTTTTTTTATTTTTTTGTTCTTTACAACTTGTATCATTAGTGCACGCAGATTTCTGCCACTGCGCTGTAAAATGAAAGAAAAAATGTCTTCTAAAATGACAATGTTTTACAAGTATGTTGTTAATGAACGAATTGAATAAAAACTGAATAATACATTTGAAGGATAAAAACTTTTATATTTAATATATCGTTCTAACAATGCATAACTTTTAATGATTCATTATGAAATAAATTCCACTGAGAATACTTTTAAAGTAAAAGTTACATTTGCATCCATGAAGAGTATCCAGAAAAAAACACTTTCTCCGGTTATCAATTTTTTCCCTGAATTTCAGTATTCTACGCGGCATATTTTCTCGTATATAGATATATATTTCTGGAAAGAATTTTATTACACATTGTTATGAACAAAAATAGTCGTTCCATTCTTCTCTGTACATTATTACACTAGTTTATTGGATATTTTAATTACAACTTTAATTACTTTGAAGAGGCATCCATAAAAAACCTTTTCTGAATAAATTGATTGACAAAAAAAGTTTTATTTAATTAAAACGCAAACATATGAAAGTTTTTTTAATGACAAGGAAACCTTGACGGCCTGAATACTTCATTTCATTACCCTACGTCATTTCATTAGTAATTTAATTTCCTTCTTGATTTTGTCAACAAAACATAATGAACATCCGTAATTATAATTAATATATAAATCGTTTGATTGAGTATTAATTTCTTGTTCTATTAACTTTTACATTTTTAACGTCATCTGCAACGGCGTGGTAATAAATTCTTACAATTTAGAAACAGTTTAACAAATAATTGAGTGTAATTGGCGACTGGAAAAAGGATCTCCTATCTTGCACCCGGTGGCATTTGGCAGTGCCAACGAAAAGGGAGTTAACGAATGTCGAGAGCCAGTTTATGCGGGAACTGGAAATGCGACTGCCAGTGGCAGGACCCATTCGGACAGCTCGGACTGCTCCCCCCGTGTTCTCTTTCTCGTTTTGGCGTCTCGCTCCTCCGCCGTTTGGGTTTATAGTGGCCCGTCAGTTGGCTTATGTCACTCGAGATCAGCGTTGTTTGGATAGAGGAAATTAACTACCACGGGCCAAGTAAACGTCGGCGCCCGGGCGCATTGTGCCCTCATCCCTTAAGATTCGGATATTAATCCCCCGCGGTAATTTGGCGCCGCGGGTCGAAACCGATCCGGAAGCGACGACACACCGGGACAAGTAGACGGGCTAACTTTTGAACGATGGGTAATGCGCCGTGAAATACCTCATAACTTCCGCCACGTTGTGACAGCTTTCGATATTGTTTTCGCGATATTGATATTTTATGGCTCGGCAAAGTGGAATGCGAATTAAGCGCGAATAAAATATGCAACTAACTTCGCCGAGCATTACCATATTTATAGCCGAGCGATGGAAAAATGATGCGCAATGAAACGGTGCTCGCTGAGTTATAATAAGATCGAGTTGAAAACCTTTGTAAATTCACAATCATCGGGTAAACTGTCCGCCGTTAGTCTATGAAAAAAGGAGTGGAGGAAGAAGAAGAAGAAGAAAAAAGAACATTTATCGCCGTTCAAATAATAAAATTTGAATCGCGTGAAATTTTACGGCCCGCTTTTGATACTTTAACAAGTTCATTCGATTTACACTCATTTTTACGGAAAATAAAATATTTTATGCCCCGAAGAAAGTTTGCCATGATTTTATTCGTTTGTAAACCGTCGCGATGGCTAAACACCCGAGAGGCGGTGCTTGGGTGTAACATTTCAATTTTACCGTTGTTTTATTTATTTAATATAAAACAATCGGCCCAGCGGTGTATTATTTTTGCGTTCGCCGAGTTTGATGCTCGATAAATTGTAACGAGTTTTCCTTTCTCTTCGCTGTTTTCTCTTTCATTTTTGGATCCTGGCGCAGCAATATTTAACGACTCTCGTCTTGAAGTATCTTTTCCATGGTTCGATTCTTCTATCTGTAATTTCCCGTGGCGAGGAGCTAAACTGAAGAAAAAACTGAGTGCAAGGGTCGCCGTCGATGACGCGTCGTAAAGTCGGCTGATCGGAGAATAAATAGTCTTCTTGATTCGGGCCGAGATAGCAAACGGTCCAGAAAGATCCCAGCGGGGCTTTTCGCACCGACCGAGGAGCCGCGCGTGAAAAGCGAAGAAAAAGCGACGTTGTTCCGGCAGAGTCACCGAATTCCCCGCTGTCAGAATGTATCGAGACCTTCATTATTTCGCACTGACCCTGGCTAGTTTCGGGCGACCCCGAAAGTATAGTTGGGTATAACGGTCGCGCGCGCAGTTGTGGGGCGCGGGAAAATAATCCGACCATAAATATCGCAAAGCGCCAACATTATCGCGAAAAGGGAAATAAGGAGAGCGGGAAATTATGAAAAATGTTTAACGTGGTTTTTTTTCCTCGGAGCAACGGTTTCGAAAAAAAGTAATGTAATGAAAAACAGCATACGGAATTGAAGCAAACTCTGATCAATATGGAATAGTTAATAAGAAAAAGTCTGTTAGATATAATCAATTATGAATAATCATGGGAGATTTGTATTTATTGGTCAGTTATTTATGGAATATGATTAAAGCTAACTAATTGCTGGGAATTTATCTGCGAGGAATATTTAATTATTAAAAAGGAATACAAAATCAATTAATGAATAAGAAATATGGAAATTGTTGAGCGAAAATTAATCGATTGAAACGGATTAAGGAGACGAGGCTGATGGGGATTAATAATTTCTATTTATTTGAGGAATTATTGTTAATGTCAAAGTTTCGTTTTTTTGAATATATATAATCAGAAATCGTAAAGTTTGTAATTCATTTATCAATGTTAGTAAGTTTTTTTTCTTGAATTTACTTAATTATTAAATTTACATATGAAATATTGTGCAATATAAAGTACCGATCATATGCTATGTACAAAAAGGAAAAATTATATAGTATTAAATTAGCAAAAGTAGTAGGTTATATACTAGCTCATTTTGTAACTTGAGATGAAAGATGATTACGTTTGCAAATTTAAAGATAACTTATGACTTCACGATATTAAATATATAATTAACTCACCTGTAGCAGTATACATTGAAAAAGTATATTAAAAGTGCTTTGCACCTGAAAGTGACGAATAATTTCGCAAAAATTACAATTCCAGGTATTTCGCGGATGGTAACAATAAAGTTTCCATAAAGCAATTTCCTCCAGTCAAGCAATTGTTTTCGCAGTGAAATAAAGGGCGAAGGATGAGAGAAAAAAGTCGAACAAGCCGAATGCAAACTTGTCTTTCCATTTTCGTGTAATGATCTTAATTCTCGCGGAGTATCGCCTTTAAAGCAATCTACGGATTAACCTACGCGACTAAATAAAACGACCCGTGGAAGAATCTCGCAGCCGGGCATAATTTTTCCGCCGCGCGATTCTCATTTTCGCCCGATACTTGACAATGACAGTGATTTTCGCCTATTGAATTTGCCGTCGCTCTCGCCTCCTTCTGTCCCATTTCACCTTTCCAGCGCGCTCTCCTTCTCAATTTCTATTTTTCGCGTTGTGCTCGGCGCGTCTATTGGGCGTCAAATGATGCGTACGGAATGAACTCGAAAGCCGGGCCGGGATCCACTATCGATTATCGGGCTGAATCCGACAGAGCGAGCCACTTGACGGACAAGGACGGCGCTTCTCGGCCCGATCAAATTAAACTAAAGCCGATGACGTAATTGCCGGACACTGGAAGATTTTTATCGGATCGCCGGTGGCCCTGCGACACGCGCTATTAATGCGCGACCAACCGGCCGAAACTAACTACGATTAAAATGCCTAATGCGGCATTTATGATAATGACGAGCGCTCTTATCTGCGCGCCGCGGCTATTAAGAAACACGAAACACGCAGCCCGACTAAATTAATACGACGCGTATTTATGTTAATTCGCGGGGGGAAAAATGCCCGCGCGGCGATTCAAAGTCGACCGATCCGCTAATGAAGCGGCCCGCGAGCGCGATGGCGCGCGCGTTTCCGCTACGCGATCCATCAATTATCGCCGGGCCTATCGTCTTGTCGTTATAACACTAATTACTCATTAATTTGACGTCGCGATTCCGCTCGTAAATTAACTTTCACTTCTCAGCGCATTCGCGCAATTTGCGGTTAGAAAAAAAGGTTCGTCAGACACAATTAAAGCGTTTCTAAGCGCGCGGGAAGAATAGGTGCGTTCCCTTGGCCGATGACTTAAATGAGTAATTGCCCGATGAACGAGTCAATGCAAATTACTGTCAAGTTGTATCGATCGTTTTCTTGGGCGTTTTTCTCCTTTTGCTTTTCTCTCTCTTGTTTCTCTTCTTACGTTTTCTGTACGTACATTCTTCAAGTTCTAGAGCATTTTATTACGTTTGTTAATAATTAACATACATTTTTCAGTATTCGTTATCGTGTTATACTATCTGATATAAAAATGAGTAATCATTAAAGAAAATATCTTTGGCTTGTAGATTTTTATTTAATTTTATTTTTTATATTGGTGTGATATTTGGAAAAAATTGTAAATTATTAAATAACGCAATTTATTTCGAATTTTTCTCTCGTTTTTAAAAACCATAGAAATGATGTTTATTTCTCAACTTGTTTCATGTCATGCTTTGAAATATGTCAAAATGAATATTTCTGAATATTTAAAGGAGTTTAGAATGTACCATTGAATTTCAGATTATATCTGCAATATATTTAACCAAATCAAATAGTCGATTCTTATGTCATTTATTTAATTAAGTACATCATGATCTATAAACTTGTCAGGCTAAGAATTATGTAACTTTTTTATATTAGCTTTGTCACATTCCTCGTTAGATAATTTCGTTAGCTTTGTCTGACAAATTAAACATTTGTACTCGCTTTTCCTCTTTTGAATGAAAGAAGCAAAAATGTAAAACGTAAAATTTTGCAGGAGAATTGAATTTCCATGTACCAGTTTCATTTCAGTGATGAATAAAGTGTTTGTATAATTCAAGTTAAATTCTATTTACATTGCCAGACGAAAATTTAAAATATCTGATTATAATTTATCGTTATAACCTGCAACAATGTTTCTCAAATAGTTGCATTTATAACAATAAAATCGTAATAATAATATAATCGAAATAGCGTAATAAATTTATTTCAATTTAATCCACATTTATACCATATTTTTCGATGAATAGTCCCTTAATTAATATTATTCACAACAAAGTATGCTTCATTTCTCTGCATATATAAACACGTCTTAATTTATCCGCAATTCTTTTTGTCGTTCTGTTACTTTCTTTTTCTTGTTTTCCTTCCCTTATATTTTCTTGACTTGTTTCGCTGGTGGCCTTTTTTTTTATTCGAAACTATAAAACGTGTTTGATCATCAAGGATACTAAGAATGGTTACGTTAAAATCTTGAATAACGATCGATCGATTAGTGCGATAAATAAAACAGTCGTTTCGGTGGCCATCGGACTCCGACGAGCCTCGGGCGTCGTCGATTCTGGTGGATCTGTCCCGCGGCGACGGGGACTCGTTCGCCGAGCAGTTTGCGGACTCGATGGCCGAACGTACGGATGTACAAGTTTTAATTAAAAACGATCAGCCCCGTCGACAAAGACAAAACGAGCGCGACGAGTGGCGTGCATCCGAGGAGAAGGCAGGAGGATAAATATGGCGTTAATTGAAGTCCAAAGCGGCGAGGCCGGAGTTTGCCAGCACGCATGAATGATGATGATGCCAGATGTCGTGTGTTCGTTACTCCGGCTACACCGCCCAAAAGAGTCATCGTCAAATACTGCGATTAGCTACCGAAATATCCCGTTCGGATAAATGGCGGAAAAAGAGGTCCCTGGAAAACCGCTGAAATCAAATAAAAACGTTCAATTGAAACTTGCCCAGGCTATTATTTTATTGCACATTTAAATTTAATAATATTCGTTTCTGTTATTATCATACATTGAGAGAAATTTATTAGTAGTTATTATAACATTTTGTAATAACTCGAGGAAGAAATTTATAGTATGATATAGTAACATTTTGAAAGTACATTTCAAAATAAATTTAAAAAAATGTGCGATCAAAGAATAGAACCCTTAACCTCACAGCCGCTGGTTAAGTACTTTACCACCACTCTATGAGACCACCTGGAAAAATATTGATCTTTGTCAAATTCTAGTGGAAATGCGAGAGGTGCGTGGCGAATTCTAAGCGGCGGGTCAGTGGTAGTAAGTCGCGAATGGCGACTAAAGTAAGGTAACGTGAAAATCTATTCCTTGGTCGCAACTTACATATATCTCTAATACTTTTTTTGAAATATTATATCATAATGTAAGGAATACTATGAATATTTCCATATCGTTAAGTTATTATGAAATACAGACGCCACTATAAATAAATGTTTCCAAGAACAACTTCAATTATCAATTATTAAGAGTTATAACGAAATTTTTATATTTATGAATTTAAACGATAAACTTTATGATATATTTGATGTAAAGCATTTTTATGATAAAAGCAACAAATAATGAAGGAGCGATGATAAAGTAATCGATGATCTGTAATTAATCGTAAGTGATCGATGATGAATCATCGATTACATGTGATGGAAGGATAATTATCAATAATAACAGATCGATGCGGAACACTTGATGAAAAATAATGAATGTGTAATAATCGATGACATGCAATAGATAAAAAAAAGTATTATTTAATTTAAAATTAGATGGAATATTATTCAATACATTACATCTTCTTTCAAATTAAATGCTGCTTTTTTAGCAGGCTCTTACACCGATGGCAGGGTACTTAAAAAGTTGGCTTTTCAAGCCACGTCAACCCTATTATATTTATATTATAACGAATAATTTCAGTTTTTTATCTTCATTTTGATTATACCCGAAAGCAGATTAATAAGCGTATTGTTGATTTTTAATCTGGCCCAACTGTCCATGGTTTGTTATTAAGTCGTCCAATAAAGTATCTCTGTTCTTTCAACCACCCGTCATCAGTCGACAAAACAAATGTTTGCGGGAAATGTTCTCCTCGAGTTGAGCAGTCGTTTTCGTCACAGGTTATGAAGTTGCGTTCGAGTGTACTCGTGCATCTGTCGCGACGTTAAACAATTGTTTGCGATGCACGTTACTTTGATCCGGTGAATCCAATCGCTCGCTTATCCGTACTTGAAAAAAAAATATTTGCATTCAAATAGTAGGCCGAAGTAAGCACTCGTATTGCTGCTGCCGCTCCGCGCCGTCGCGTGGCAACCGGCTGCTATTTACATAAACCTTCTGAGCGAGCAACTCGGCAGACCAATTGAACGTGCGGTATTATTTCGAACGCACTCAAGATCTGCCAAACCACAATGTCGCTTCATTTTCTGTCCCATTCAACTCGATGTTCCGTCACCTAACTCCGGCAATAATATACTCCGTTTAGGAACTTGTGCAATGACGAATCAATTAATTCAGTCTATTCAATTTTTAGGTCGATAAATATCATGCACGTGTATATGTTTCGAGAAGATATCGCTCAGTTTCCGGAAGATTTATATAAAGAATTAATTCACGTGAAAGATGTAATTGAAACTTGTGTTACATGGAAGTTATAATTCGATTTAATTGGCAAGTTTCAAATATTATTATATTACTTTGTACCAAATTTTTATATTGACAATTGAAGTTTGCTTGAATTGCAATATTTATTTATTAATTGTTTTATTTGAAAGTTTAATAAGAATTACTCAGTTTTAACTACTCAATTGCGTTGGAGGTACTAAATTTTTAGTAAATTTGACTGATTATCGACTGACATTATACTAAATAAGAACAATTATTTTATCAATTTATTTATAAAAATATTTCTTGATCATTTCTAATTTTTTCTACATCCATAAATATATGTGTAATTTGTATCTTCAGTAAATCTTCCATCTAATGAAAGTAATTTTATTATTAAAAAGCGATAAATTATTGTTCACCATTTTTATACCGTGATTCACTGTTTATCGAACACTTTTCATCGAAACCATTGTATCGACTACTTTGCATTCTTCGATCTCCGTTCGATAATTTGTTGCCGCTTATTTTTCATTGATAATTCCTTATCACTCGAATGCTTATCCTATTTTTCAACTAAATACCACAGAGGTTGTCGGGAGTTAAATTTACAGCAGCGATCGAAAAAACGAATCATTTAAATATCGATACTTTGCGAAGTACTCCGCCGCCGTACGAAATAATTGCCTAATTAAATGATAATAACTGTAATCGCGTTGATTATAAATGACGTTCGAAACATGCGCGACTAAATTATTTACCATAATTTATACGAGATGCGAGAGCCGCGTTTCGAGCGGAGAAACTCGCGCCGCCCGTGAGCACTACTTAATATCGTATCTCGTAATATCAAACGAACACATTTTATTCCGAGGCGCATTAACATAACTGTGCAAAGTACACAGTTGCACATTTGTTCGGCCTCACGGTGTTATTACGGTAAACTAGTCGCGCGGTGCGAACAATTTTAGAATTCGATAAATACAGTGTATCGATCACAGTTAACGGTTTCAACGTATCCCATGGTACGCGATAATTATCGCGCTACCAGTAAACGATCGTTATTTAGCTTAAGCGATTATCCTTTGGGACATCGGCGCGGTTCGCGTCCGCGCAGCCTTCATTATGGCTTCGTCCAGGTGACGAAATCGCGGACCACTTGTTTTTGGTCGAAATTGAAAATTAGCGTGACCTTAATCTGACGCATGTGTAAGAAAATCCTTGTCAAAGAACATGACTGGTAAATGGGAATAAATATCCAATTATTGGCACTGCAATTTTACGTGGAAATCTGTAATTTTATGCGCGAAAAAATAACACGCTTTTATGTAATATTGAAAATATGACTATAATAAAAACTAATAGCTTGTATTTAAATACTCGTTAGAAACGCTAATTTTGATTTCAGCGAACTCGGAGAAAGTTCGCAAAAACATCTGCATTTCATGGTAATGTTATAAATTAACGTTTGTTGATATTTATAATTTAATATGCGGAAATGTTTTTACATTGTCCGATGTGTCATTTTATTTGCATTGAAATTTAATACTAAGGGATATTAACGTTTTTCCCGGTTTTAATGTTTTTACCGTTACTTATACAAGCAAAGAAATTTAAAATATGAATCTAACCTTTTAGAATGTTACTCTTTGCTGTCTTATATGGTACATTATTAAAAGAGTGAATTTAACAAAATGCAGAAGATGCATTTTTTTTAAATTTTAATAAAAATCTTTGAATGTTACAGTATAACTATATTGAAAAGCTTGTAATGCTTTACTTAAATTAAAATATTACAGATACACTTTTTTGTTTCTCTCGGAAACAATTTTATCTTAGAAGTATTTTTTTCCAATACCTGTTAATGAAACATGAGACCTACATTTTTTATGTTTTATGTACTGCTTCTCATTTTAAAGAGAACAATTTTAATATACAAATTTTTTAATGTACAATATAAATTTAAATTTATGAAATTTGTCTGCTTTAAATGTCGTTATAAAATTTTAATGGTGTCTTTGATAACGTACCCGTTCGAAATAAATTTCATCTTTAAATCAAATTATGAAAACCAAAAAAAAAAAAAGAAAAAAAATTGTGCATAAAATATGCACCAAGCGGGAAACCATAGACTTCGGTATGCATTTTCAAACCTATCATTTTACTTTTCCCAGAACTGGCAATAAAATTTGCATTAACTTTTCTCGCGCGAGCAATCGCTGTTTTACATAGCCTTTTTCTGCCTGATAATAAGCCGCGCTTGTATTCATCGGGTTGCGCCGTCTAATCGCGTGCGACGCGGTCCGAAACATTGCGACATGCGCGCAATTTGATCGCGCGTGCCGACCGCAAAAACTCGACATGCCATAAAGGAGCGGGCGCTAAGTCACTCGGATCGCCAAATGACTATCAAAATTAGCATCAATGGCGAGTGGCCGGTCGCTTCCTCTGGGGTTGAGTTGCGGGGACCCTTGCGCCGGTCGGGCGTTTAACATTGGACCGGATTTACGGGGACAGCGCGCGGAATTATCGTGAAAACGCCCGGGCCGATTATTGGCAAAGGCGCCGGGGCATAAAAAGCGCGAACCATTGTAAAATACGGGCTGCGGCCGTGGGTAAGATTTTCGCAGCCGGCGGTGAGCTCGTTAACGAGAGATTGCGATCAATGACCGAAGATGAACGCGTTTGCACGAAAGGCAACTTTCCGAGCGCTCGTTAGTGCCGGCCGGTCTCTCTTAATACGTGTTATTCGACACTACCATAGGTGGTTACTCCGGTAATTGCGTTCACACTTGACCGCGCGATCGGTTGCGGGCAAAAAGCCGGGCCGATTCAAGCGAGAGATCCGGCGCCGCTTTATTCGGCACGCCCGGATTCGTCAACTTTGATTGACGCAGCGATCCGTAATAATCGGCCTTGCGAAACGTAAATTAGCGAGTATTAATTCTGTCGTACACCCATAATAACATGCTCCGCGCGCCAAATAAACGTAGCCCGTTTTACGTTTCGCGAAATCGAAACCGAGATCCGACCGCATTCTTCCCAAACACGTACGCGAGTAATGAATGTACGAATTTCGGGACAAAACTTAATTGAAGGCACCCTACACGTAATTTAATTGTAATGGCGTGCGAGGTGTAAAGTATGGAAGCATGTTTGCATAATTTTACATATTTTTGAAATATGTTTTAGTATAAAGGGCCCGTGATTTCAGCTCATTTTTTTTTTTTTAGATAAATTTTGTGAATACTGAACGAAGAGATATTTTAATCAGCAGACACTAAATTATATGAAATTTCTTTTTATTATATTGTTTAATATGTACCTTAAATAATTCGTAATGCTTAAATATAAAAGGTATGTGAAAAATGAATGTACCTTTCTAACATATCCATTTTTTAATTTCGAAAATATTAATTAATCTTAGAATTTCGACAGTGACAAATTCTTCATTATACATATCAAAACGGAAGTCTATAAATTGCGAAGATGAAAATATCATTTGCATACATTTATACACAAAGATTTCGCGAGTATACAAAATTATATTTCATAAATTTTTGCACGTCACTTTCGATTGGTCATGAAATTTGTTGTGCATATAATTATACGCAACTCCGGTCGAAACAAATATTTACTTAACTTTGCGAACAATTGGAGAACTGCAGGATAACTTGGCGAGTTTGATTTATAATAGCTAGTTGAATGTCTTTAATACCAAGTTTGCAAAACTAAGTAATATTAGTTTGTCTAGCTGCAGCATTTAAACCGCGTGTAATTTAACTCATAATGATCGCGAACTTTCATGTTACTCGTGAAAAAAGAATTGAATTAATCATCGGTAAATAATCGCTGGATATAATTAATTGAAGATTAATAATCGCTGGCCATTAATTGATTAACAATTAAGAGTGATCAATAACTTGTGATACGATGGAGAATCGGTGCTGGATGGAAGACAATCGTTTATTAATATCCAAGTGTTATTTATTGCTTCGGTACGTTTGATTCATCAGCGCGCAATGATGTATCTGTGGTTATTTCTCATTAAGCAATTTTTTATCTATCGTTAATCATTTGTCATCGATTATTATTTATTGATTAGCGCTCCCCGGTCTTCTCTCGTTGGTTATTTATCATCGAATAATCTCAGTTGGTTATCAGTATCTTTCTACAGAGAATTAATTTGGCGATTAATAATTTCTAGTGTAAATTTTCCTCGCGATATTGATTTCGGACGAAGTCCGAAAAAGATCACATGACAGTTTGATGAGACAAAATTGGGTTGAATTGGCAGCAATTAGGAGCACGAGTTCTTCTGAATACTAAGATATGAATAAGATTGAGTCCAATTAAAATTCTCGAATTTTTTGCATCAAAGGTATTTGAACGCGTGTGAGGAAATTGAAGGAAACATTTCATTGTTTCAATAAACTCTTCAGTACCGTTGTCAAATGCCCACAGAACACCCACATACTTTATTGTGTTACTATACGTGTAATTAACGTGTAATTGATGTGTAATTTATCTTCTGAACATTGAACTTATGTTTTGTATTGGTACAGGTGTTTCTGACAAATGACATATATAATTAAACAACCTTTTCACATAGATTTAATAACTTTTATTTATTATGTGCGTAGAAAATTAAAATAATTGTTAAAAATAAGAAAGGAATATTGATAAGCACTGCCATTAAATGCAAACGCGGACGTTAGAGTTTGTAAAAAGTAAGCAATTTCTGCGTGGCGTGTTTTATAGGGCTATCATTGTTTTGTGGGTTTGTTCGCAAGGAAACGATAACTCTCGGCGTCGATCCCAGCGTAAACCGTGCGTGTTTGTTTTCCAGCCTGGCTGAAATTCTGTTTTTAATTATGAGAAAGCGAGATGCGCCGGTTTCTCCGCCGTCTTCGTCGCGCACTCGGGGCTCCTTTCGCGGGCGACACAAGAGCCACGGGTGCGATAGCTTAGAATGAGAGACCGAGGCGAGATTATAATTATGCAAATGTCTTGTTGCGGGGAAGAAGAAGAAAGCGAGCAACAGATGTCCGTAACGACCGCGGGTTCAACAGGAACGCGGTACACACCGGCTAGGTATATCTCTTCCCTCTCCCCCTTACCGGTGGTAGCGGCCCCCACCACGACTACGATCTTTTGGCAACCACGCGACGACACACACGTCGCGCCTCGTGTGTGTACAAAGCGCCGAGCCGAGCTGTCCCTCGCGACGCGACGGATTTTTGAAGGAAAGCCCCCATTATTCCTTTCATGGCCTCCTTTGTGTTTACGCTCGTCTATTAAAGCAATCCCGTGACACGTGAAACGAATGGCGCCCCAAATTCCTTTCCGCCGTGTCATATATCTTTGACAAGGAAGAAGTCAAGCCCCGTTGCAGGGAGAAAAAATGTAACGCATCAATTTTACGCGCGTTATCCTTCGCGACGGCAATTCGGGTAATTGAATTTGGACGACGCGCTATATGCTGGAGGTTAGTCAGCATTGTGTTATAAAAAAATAAAACAAATATTTGTTTCGTGGAAAAATATCGGTGAATTCGATTATACTTTAGAGATGTTTTTGTTTTATGATTTTAAATGTTGAGCTGGATAGTAATTGACATTATACGAAGTAGTTATTTTTATTTATAATATCAAAATCTAAATGTTTATTTGGACAATAGAACCGGCACTTTGATGGAAATTTACTTTCTTTTAAATTATATTCTTCAACTTTTTCTGTTCTTTTATGTAGAACTAAATAATTGAATAACGTACATTTCCATACAAAAGTGTTTCTGTGCACGATGTTTCAGAATAATTCATATTGATTATTTCCTACTCATATTTTTACATTTCTTAAAATGGAATTTTGAAGGTATTTTTATGAACCACAGAACTGAACATTTTCATATTCTTGATGCGTATATCCGTATGATGGATACGTGGTATTGTATTTTAACGATATTACGTTTCAGTTTTAAATTTATTTTTCCAAATGTAATATACCTCTTTGCAATATCTGCGGGAAGCAGAATGTACAACATGATATGCAATGCTTTGTGTAATTTATTACATGACACATCATGTCTTATGACACGTAACGCGCGCAAACCAGAACGCGGTGTAAAGTTACGCTTTTGAGTGCATTTGCTCATTTTCTGCACTAGAACGTGCCATCGCCGTTTCAGCTTTCTATGAATAAGGAGAATATACGAATAACGAAATGCAAAAATGCAGAAATTTCGGTTTTCGAAGACCCGTTTTATAGCAATTTCATTTCCGCAAATAATTCCGTATCATCGTCGATTCACATGTAAATTAGTTAATTAATGATGACACTGATGCGCTTAAGTTATACATGAACAAATTAAAAATGATAATTAATCCTTGATAAACCACATAAAGTAAAAATCACCGCACAGTATGCAAATCGAAAAAAAAATATAAACTTTCCATGTCACATAATTTTATGTTTATTAATTTTTATTAATTAACAGTCAATTCCTTGACATTATTGATGTTTCCTGGATTACTTCACATATTTTACGTATATTAATAGAGGTAAATTTTAAAAATAAAAACTCGTTTTTAGTAAGGTGCATTATGAAACTGAAAGTCTTTAATAAAAAATCAAAATCATGTCTACAACAATTAATCATTTCTATAGATATTTCATTTCACGTGCTTAACAACTCTATATATATATATGTGCATATATTGATAAAAAAAACATAATTTCAATTATCCAAAATAATGAATTTTAAACATTTGTATATTGTAAATATTTCTTCAAAACTTATCTCCTTTCAATTCTTTATTATTAAATTTAATATTTTTAACTCATCTTTTTTTGCTTACTCTATTTGATTGGAGTAATTCGCTCTCAACGTAAAGTTTCTTCTGTTTACACTACCCATGAATTCAAATCCAGTCTAAATTACATTTAAAACAAAAATCTCGCCCGTCATTAATAAACGTGACAAAGTCTTGATTTTCCAGGCAGGCTAATACGGGCCATGCGGGTACAACTATATATTTCTATTCGAATAATTTTGTATGTAAACGTTTTCATCCAATCATCCAGGCTGAAATCTGATTAAATGATTGATCGACCCACCGAACGCTTCCCCATAAATAATCGAATTGAATCGCATCACAATGCACGAGCGCCTTGCCGTACTTTAATATCGCCATTGAAAAGGCGTTGCGCGACTCATCGGCTAATCGAGACTGCGCGTATTAATTTTTCGCTCCCCGTCACGTCGACACTTTAAACTCGTCGAAAGGGGATTTGTGTCGTGACACAGCGCCGTGCCGTTTCGGATAATCGGTCGCTTGTTTGTTTAGGATTCGCGCAGTCATGGGGCTCATTGTCGCGCGTTTCCTTGTGACCCATAGCGCTCGTCACCTCCGCCACGTTTGCTCGACCGAAGGGCAGTCGCGCAATCCCAAATGCGTTTGCTCAACTAACACGCGCGCAAAGGGTTAGCCGGACGAAAAAGTTTGAGGGGCCGGGTCGTTATAAATACGTGCTTCTTCGAAAAATACTGGCAGAAACGTCGGCTGAAAGGAAGCACCTGCGCGGCTGATAACCGGCCGCTCTCTCATCTTCTCAGGCAAAATAAACGGACGCGGCGAATTTTCCGAATTTCGCTCTAGACGCTGTGATTGCGATGAGAAATGTTGTGCAGGCCTACGGAGTGTTTGGTTTTGGGAAGAAGTTCTTAGTTCTGTTGTGGTTATTAAGAAAGTTTTTGATATACTGTGAAAAAGAAAGTTTAAAACAAACCGTGCCAGCAGTTTAATGCTGTTGTATGTTTACAAAATGGCAAAAAAATATTCGCCGCGGCAAAACTGTAGTGGGTAGCGCCAAAAATATTATTTGCAAGTAGAGCAATTTCGATAGTTTTTGCTTTGTGCGATCAAACAGTTTGTTTCTCAAAATCATTCATTTAATTGTTAAAGTTTGCAATAATTAATAATATCATTAATATGTAAATATAAATTTTGATTTATCGAGCAAAAAAAAAATATTTTATATAAGTTTGTTAATATAATTAGATGTTTTTACTGGTAAATGAATGTAATTTTTTTTGTGTAGTTGTGGAAATTTATTCAATATATTGAAAATAATAAAGGAAATGTCTTATTAAAGAAATATTTATAAAAGAATAGTATAAGAACTATAAAATTGTGTTGTAACAAATTATGAGTATTCAGACATTAAACAATGGGCTCTTGAAATTATATACAATTCTGAATTTTTAATTAAAAATTGTTCATTAACAATATTCTTGTTTATCATTCTTCTCATTGTCAAATGCCTCGTTTAGTTTGTACGAATTCAAATGGCAACAATGATATTCGCGTGGAAAAAAAAGTTACGCAGGCGGGAACAAATATTACGTTTCCATTTACAATTTCAGGGCTGCTCGTTCGCCGTACTTAAAGACGAGGAGGAGTCTCCGAGCGAAGTAAAATAGAGAAAGCGGAGGCAGAAAGAATGGGCGGAATTCTCGAGTTACAAAGTTTCGTCGGTCGCCGAGTGCTCGAATTGCACGAGAGCGACGTCGTTTCCTCGTCGGCCGGCTGCTATGATCCGGCGCGCGGAAATCGCGAGAGATATACCTCCGGGCGCAATCCGAAATACTCGAGGCCTCTTCGCGACTTGAGTTTGCAGCCGGGGTAAAACTGCCAGGAGTGGCTAACCGGTTAATTAATCCCTTAATCATAAAACTTTGCCGACTTGCTGTATTTAAATTTCGTTGGAGATTGTTGAAGAAACGTAACTGTCCTCGCCCGCGCCTTTCGAGTGGCATGCAAAAGACACCCAACTTCGCTAGGGATAGCGGCTAATAACGATTCTTCAATACCGCTTCCAGTTTGTAATACACTGATCGGAATTTTTTCTGCTCTCCAAAGTCGACTCATCCGTGCGAAAAAGTTCTAATGAAAAATTTTCAACGTGATAATGACTTGAATCTTTTTTGTGCAAACACTCAATCAAACTATTGAAATAATAGCAGAATTGAAATTCCGTCTCGAAGAGTTAATCGTTTGAATTGTAAAGTCGATCTTCTATTGTAATTAATTTGGACAATATTTAAATTATAAATATTGTATTCACTTCTAATTTACACTCCATAACCCCAATCAACTACGCACATAAAGATCCATAAAAAAATGTTTTATTTAATACGAAGCATAAAGTCAAGTTATTACTTTTAGAGCTTCTACTGTTTATAAAGGAAATATAAACTCTATTTCATATCCCAATGCTTCATGGTTTATACGGTAGCTGTAAACATAAAAACTTGTTTTTACGTTAGGTAATTCTTATATTATTTAACATAAGATGTATTGTGTGCGTGAGATTTATTTGTTGTTTTATTCTAAAGAGTCATATCTTGGGAAAGTTGTCGAAAAATCTGCCGTAAGTTTTATCAAATTCGGTTATAGTCTAATTCATGATTTGTATTAATATTTACGTGAACTTAAAATATTGACAACTTTAAAGAATAGTTCTTTCAAAATATAATATGGACTGTTCCTTCCAGCGTGACGATTTTTCAATAACAATTTGGTTTACCGTTTCTTATCACATTTACATCCATTGCGCACACTTTTATTCTTCTTATCATGTTCACCATTTTTTTCATCATCCTACCTATTGACAGATGCACAAAATATTTTTTTCGCCAACTTTTGTCGCAGGCAAGATAATGATCGCGCTTGCAAGAGCAGTAAATATTATCGGGAACAATGCGCGACAAACAAGAGAAAAACACATTGTCGTGCAAATCAAGTTGTTGCCGCATAGCGCCGAATTTCGTATCGAATTACGTTTTTCACGCGTTATTGTCGCGCGCTTTTATCCATACGCGCGGGTGTCCGATAACTGGATTAAGATTTTGACCAATTCGACGGGCACAATGGATATTGATTGCGCGGCGATTCCTGATGGGAAGCGCAGAGGTGACTAATCCGACACCGCGGGATCTCGTATCTAGATCTCCGGGCTGGGGCTTACACAGGATAGACAGGCTTGTAAACTCGGCGGACACGTTAATCGCGCAGCTTCGAGTATCTCCGAATTCGCCAACTTTGTTGTACCGCAACCGTACATACATACGTATGTACGTGCTCACGCACACGAAATTGATTCATATTGTTTTCCAAGAGTTCGGGCTGTATGAAGTCTCGATTATGCTAACTTTGGCTATTAGGTTAAGGGTGTTATCTTATTTACAATATTAAGATAAATTGTCATTTGCTTCTAGTATTTGTTAGCAACAAGTGTTCAACATAAAATAATTAATTTTTTTTGTACACAAGTGAATTGTTGAAATTGATTGTTTCAACTTGTTGAATTATGCGCCCTTCTCAGATTAGGCATCAATATTTATTGAAATAGGGAACCAATTTCAAATTAGAAGAAAGGAAGTTTGCCCGTCGTGTAATTGGTATGCGCGATTTCGTCGAATTATTGGCGCAATAAAACGCGGAGTCTTTCCTTTTCTTCGCACGATTAAGTAATAATCACCGAACCTTTTCGTATTTACGGGGTCGTAAATAATAACGCTGAGAAGCAATATCATTAGTCACTTATTGGGATAAAATCCGGAATCGTCGACTTTTTGTGGAATTCGCGTCGGATTCGCCGTTTCCATTATTAATATCCGAAGTGACGACTTTTAATACGAGAAATTTATTAGCCAACATCATGGTCCGAACGACTCTTGCCATTTAAATCCATGATTTATAACTTAATCATACCGTGAAATTTTGCTCTACGTCCAAGACCATTTTAATTGACACATTTCACAAGTTATCGACACCGTTATAATTAAAAACTCTCAACGTATGTAGAATGGAAAGGAAGATAAAAAGAAAAAAAAAAGTAAAAAGATATCACACGAGAGTTGTCTGAATGTGAAATAAGTATTTTTGGTAAATATTTTTTCTCTGTTGGATATTGCAAAATGAAAGAGAAGAAAACAAAGAGAGGGGATTAATATTTAATTATAAATGCAAATTGATATTTTTCATCAATACCAAATAATTAATAAAAAAACTGACATTTAAAAATTAACAGAGAAGATAAGGTCAAATAAACCATCATAATTAAAGAACAATAATTATTAATAGGATAGCTTTTTGAAATATGCTAAAAACGGCCTGGAATGTAAATAGTATTTAATATAACATCACTAGAGCATTATTATCTAATAAAAGAATCAATTATATTTAATCATGTAAAAGCCACAAAATGTGATCTCTCACTCATTATTTATGTCAACGTTAGTTCTTAATTAATTCTCACTTACTTAAACCATTAATATACTCTCTTAACAGTATTTTAAGGTCCCCTGGCACTGAGAGTGAATGTTTCGCTTTGGTTATCGCGTCGTTAATCGGTCGTTAATCGGTCGGTAATTTGATGGAATAAAACACAATTTGTCATTAGGATAACGTGATTATAAAATGGATAATTAAATGCGGCATTTTTGCTTAACCATTCGAACGTCGTCGGCGTGATCGGGAAAGAAGAGAAGGCGACTCTTATCTCGCCGCCACCAGCCGCGAAATGCGAGTCGGTAAAGAGGCGAAGCGAAGCGTATTACACGCACGGTGCGCACGGGTTTCGCGCGAGTGTAAAAAGGAACAGAGTGTTACGGATATGTGTTCTAAGTGAGTCAGGAGATGAGGCGAAAGACAAAAAGACATTACAGATAAGATAATTCAAAAAGTAATGGCTTTACAGTGGCGGAGAATTATTTATATTTCACCAGAATTTGCGAATAAACTCGGCGAAATGTCGGTGAGATAAAAAGTAAGTGGATTGGGAAACGATATTCTATTAACTAAATAGAATTATTTACTTTACATTATAAGTCAAATTTTATTTCTAAAGATATTTATATGAAAATGAATTAATATGTTATTGTCACGTTAAAAACGATTAATAATATATTGCAAATTTATTTATCTTGTTATAATTGATATTACAAATTACAATAATGAATAATAAATGTCTATTCAATATAATTGACAATTAATTTTTAGTATTACGCTAATGTGTATTATTGAGAAAATTATAACAGTATCTGTAGAAATAATTGTATTAGGCTAAAATAACTTTATTGAATATTCTGGCAAACGGTGTAAACCTTCTTCTTCTTTTTTTTTTTTTTTTTTTTTTTTTTTTTTTTTTTTTTGGTCCGTTAAAGCTTTCTGCTTCAACATTCAGACCATTAGTAACTAAGAGTAGTAATGTGTTAAGTAGATGAAA
>JABFPN010002598.1:0-21482 GCA_022817305.1 Leptoteleia sp. ZL-2020 | reverse complement strand
TTAATTTATATTTTAAAGTATGGGTGATTCAACCATACTTATTTAAATATAGTAATAAAACAAAATATTTAATACATGAATTCCCTATATATGCATGAGGAAAATGTATTCCACTGAATGCGCGTCTGATAGAAACGCTGCCTTAAATTAGGTTAGGTTAGGTAAACTGTCATGTGTCAAATGTTGGTATATTTTATTTATACTACTCTGGGAGATTCATCCAAATGAAATCTATTAAACGAGTCTGGTTGCGGTATCTATACTGATTTAGGTGTTCCGAATATTACCATACTGTTTATATAGTGCATATAAACATTTAGGTGTGCTCTTGAAACTTTTTTTTCCGTGTATTCTTAAATTAAGAGGACTTCTTGTAAATTTGAAACGATATATTTTAAAGTATAAAGGAATTACCTTTCGTTATAAAAAGGCATTCTTTTATCTTAAAATTATGTATTTAATTAATATAAAAAGAATACTTTAATAATCAGCTTACTTTTTTTATTTTAAAATGAAATATCATTAGAGGAATTTAATTTTATTTTAAGCAGATCATTTTTAAGAGTGTAGAAGTGTTAATTGCGATTTATTTGTTTATTTCTTTTCGAAGCTTAAGAATGTATTTCTTTAGTGTTGTTTAAATCAGTAAGTTTGTGGTAAAATTATTATTTTTGTTTAAATTAATACAAAATTTTATGGTTTACCAACAATTTATATTGCTTTTAGCTGATATATACCCGAGTTATTGGTAAAAGTAGTAAAATTTTTATATCGATTTTTCTCATTAAAAAAAGAAAAATTAAAGTTTAAGGAATCACGAAAAAAACACATTGAATCCCATCAATCACGGAACATAATTCTCTCTGCCATGATATCAGCCAGAAAACAGTTACGTTTCTCAATTTAACATCGTGTGACTATCAGTGGGAAATCGAACATAATAATATCAATTTTTATAGCAGTATTATCCGTGACATTCGTTATCAGACCGTATTTAGAATGGAAAAAAAAATGAATTGCGCGGATGGGAAACAGGAGTAAACATATTACTACGGTGACTTTATAAACGTAAGATAGATTTACGCGCAGTTGAAACGCGAAGCGGTAAGCGTGCCCGGGCAAAAGATAAGTAGACACCGACGTGATCAACTGGTTTATTCCGTGCGAGCAAGCCGCGCTTGATCCCGGAAACGAGGCAGCTCGCGAGCCGCGTTCCTGTTGGATCACACGGCATTCGAGTTATTCGTTTCAAATACTCGAAGATTATGAGAAGCCGTCTTATAAAAATAGTTGCGTTCCGTAACATAAATTCTTAACTAATTCCGCGTTATAAAATAATCCCATGTAGGAGCGATTCTCCGAACACCTGGGGGAAACTTTGAGAAGCCTTAAAATTTATAACATCGAACCTGAAGAATCCAGAAATCTTCTTGATTTTACGATTTTCCTACTTTTCTTTAATTATAATTTTTATTTGCTTATTTCCTTTCAATTAATCTAGATATATTATAACAGTTATTATTTCAATATTAATTTGACAGACCTGCATTAAGGTCTTGGTTATTAAACAAAAATATGGTTTAATAACTTCTTGAAATTTATTCACGAAATTTTTCAAAAATTATTTTTGCACAGTGTCACTGTGCCAGGCATGTTTTTTAATGTTCTCACAGTGGATATTTATCGACGGCGCAAAACAGCGAAATGATATTACACTTAATCCTCATAATTAAAAGTTCGCGCGCTCCGCCGAGACGTAGTTTTAACTTTGAAGCAACATTTCATTTCGAAGTCGTTAATTTTAGAATTTAATTATTACGCGAAACCGGATTGCACGAGTAATCGGCCGGCGTAACATAAATTCTTAGTTAATCGAACTCGAATGAAACGAACGTCGGCAACTAAACACGTATAAACTACAAGGGAACAAATTTTACGACGTTATAGAGGAAAATTAAACAGGGTTTTTATCCATTTCGCGAAATCCCGCGCAGTTAACTCGAGCTATTTACATCTCCGTGTCGACTTTCGCGAGCGCATTTTAGCCGACGCGTCATTAAAATCACGCTTTAATCAATCAAGTCGTAATTAAATAATAAGTTTGTGAATTAAAAAGAGTGTCACGGCGAACAATATTTCATTAGCTTGATTAGTCACGAAGAGCTTCAATTAATAATCGAATATCACATTACATTCGATCGTGTTAAAGTAATTGCTTCGATATTTTAATTAATTGGGCAAAAAAAGGGCGAGGCTCCAAAGTGATGTTCGATTTTCGATCCATTTCTATTATACTACGTTCACATTTTTAAGCTGTAATGCTTAATACAATTGAAGGAATGAAGTCGGAAAATTGACAGCCGATTTTAGTGATATACTATACTTAAGAATTAATTAATAATAAAATTAATCGTCAAGTACTAAACAATAATGTGATTAATTATTGGCGGTTTTCATTAGCTTTTCATTAGTGAAAAGCACTGGGTCTTTAACAAATTCTCAAGGATGTTCTCGACCGAACTCTATCGATAACTTTTACCGTTCGAGCAACATATTTAATACTGCATAATGTAACGGTTTATCAGAACTGCTCGTTCAAAAATATTCTATGCCGGTGAAAAATCTTGCACATTCTAGCCATTTTGAAAAATTCATGTAACCTCTTTTTTCAACGTATTTTTGTGTAATGTTAAGGAATGCTGTATGCTCACGAGTGATGGTCATTTTTTATTTATTTCAGGCGACATGGAAATATTAGCATACTTCTTCGGTCCAATTGGCGTGCTTCTGGCAGTGAATCTCATCTTTTTTGCCGCCACAGCCCGAGAACTCACTTGCGGTCTTTGGAAAGGAGAATTCGTCAAAAGCACAACAGAAAGGTAAATATTCGAATAAACTTTAACATAACTTTACGTGTGATTAACTTATATTGCTAGGTGTATATTTCATGTGATACTTACTTCGTTTCTATTAAAAGATGAAACAATTTTGAAAATTTGATAATTATACAAAATAAGACGAAGTAATATATATATATATATAAGTGCAATAAAAATTTGGAGATGTGCCTTAACTGTCACGACTGAAAATCTAAAAGAGTGGGAGACTATCAAAGCGAATATGCGAAAAAAGAGCGCGGATTGAGAAAACGCGTTCTAAAAAAAGACGCGGGGAGCTTATAATGTGTCGCTGGAAGAGCGACAAGACGAGACGAGTAAAAAAGAGCGGCGTAACGCGGGAACGAGGTGGAAAGGGTACGAGTGAAAAAACAGCCGCTACAGTTTCGTAAGAAATGGAAAATGTTGCGCGCGCGTTATTTCAATGCGGCGGATTTTCGCGAACGAAACAGTTTGCCAAGATGTCCCGGACGATAAAATTGTCAAAGTAATTGCACATTTTCTCACGACGAACGAGAAAATCCAATTTAAATATTTTATTAAAATCAAACGGATTTTCGCTTTAACGACGACATGATTTTCTTTTGTTTTTACACTCTTCGAGTTGTTTTTCGCGAATATTTATATTACATTATTGTACATTCGATTACCGTAACGAATTTACTTTTAATTTATAAAAGATTTTGCGCGTAATAAAAGATGAAATTATCGTGCACGTATATATCTGCAAATAACGGGGTAATTTTGCAGTTTTCTGAAAATTTTCATTTTTGCACCTCTATATATATTCTCGAGCGGCAACGGTAATGTTACCTTGTGGGAAAATTTCTCTTTCCGGACTGTTCTTCATTCTGGGAATGAAGATGGAGATTTCCGCTGCATCTCTCTATTAATAGCCACGTAGCATCTTACTCTGACCTCTGGCACTCCACAAATTAGTACTAGGAGTTTCAACTGTAATTAGAGCAAACGGCACCTGCACGAAGCCGTTGCTCTTAATTCCTTCCGTGCCACTATCGTCGCCCCTAAGTGATATAAGTAGCAAAAGTACTCGCTTCGATCCACGCATACCTTTTTCAGCCAATCAGCCGGTATTTTACTCTCTCTTTTTTTCATCGAAAACGACAAAATCAATTTATCAACCCGTCACATTTGACGTAAAATTAACAGCTTTGCAATTTAATTACTGTTTTTACTTTTATCTGACAGCTCTACTCTTTATACAAGAAAGATATATTTTAGAATATAAAAAAATAATATTAATTATAATTGTTTAATAATAATAAATACGAATAAACAATTACTTCATTCAGTTCGTTTTCAATATGAATTGTTATATATAAAGTATAATATTTCAAGAGTTTTATAAAAAGAAGTAATTTCTTTTAGAAATTTTCTATTTAATTTCTTTTAAAATTAATAATGGTAATAATAATCACAAAGATGTTTATACACTGCTCCTCCATTTCGCACCATATAACTGGACGCAAAGATTTGTACGATCGTACGCGCTACACTTTTGTTCCGTGTCAAATCGATCGGGTATCGTGTCTGCGGATGCCTTGATATTGCTTTTTTATTCCATTTCTTAGCGCACCATGAAACGCGCTTTCTTTTACGAGGACGTTAATTCGACGAATAATACGTAAACGTGACAAATTTTATTATCCAGCGCCGCGTATACATTGCCTGTTTTCCCACAAAATGGTTATTTTGACGCGAAGGACAACACACGAGGGATACCAAGGATGACCGGTTCCAGTTTTCTGCGTTGAAAAATCTGCTCAAATGGCGAACGCAGTTCAGCTTCGCGGAGGACCTCGAAGGTTCAGTGCCTCCTTTTGTGGCTAAGAAAACACGGATTTGCGAACCCGCGCGGGATTTAGTAGTCATGTAAATAGTCCACAATTGGGCTTACATTTTCAGTAACACGCACAACTTGTCAGATAAATTGAACTATTACAAACAGTCGTTTTCATTTAATAAAAATTAATTCAACGATTAAATGTAAACATTTAGTTTCATTAACGATAATATTTAATATATAATTAATATATTATACAGACATAAATTTGCCAATTTTTTGAACAAAAAAATCTCACCATTGATAAAATGATATTACACAGTCATTATATTCATAAATACAGGAATAATCTGCATTAAATGTGCATCTCTGTTAAACTAAAACGAATACAATGCTCGCGAGTATAACGCCCAACTTTATTACGTTGTATCAAATCATTTGCTTTCGAATTACATTGCTTATACCTTTAATCATATTGTATCAAGCAGTGCAGAAATTCACGAATGATTTGGTAAATGCAAAACGAAGTAATTCTAATTATTTATATATTAAAATTCCGATTTAACTGTTTGATTTAAAGCGACTGTTTGATTGAACTTCACTTATTAAAAAATTTAATTATTATCTTAATAATAATAATGACAATAATTAATAAAAATAGGCGGGTAATCAAGTTCGGACATTGCCTGTCGATTCATCATTTTCTCGCAAACTTCTCAAAATACTGCAACACGATTATAATAATGAGCTTTAAAAGTTAATGAAGCCCTTCGTCAAACGGCGCTTAATAAGGCACGACAGAACGCTTTGTCCCCGTCGCGTCTTATTAACCGTTTCGATCGTCGCGATTAATATCTCGACTGGTTCGCATTTTTAATTGGCGTGCGAGAGTCTAGTCGGTTTCGGCGGAAAAACAACGTAAATCATTTGTCCTGATTGATCTAAGTTATTACTATTGCGCGCCGTTACAGGAATCACCGTTACTGGAACTCATTTCGCTTTTTCGTAGCGCATTCGTATTAATCGCGCCCGAGCCGTCGATTGGCAATTTATCGTCAATTTATCTCGATTATTGATGACAGAGGAATTTGAAAATGGACGCAGATAGTGAAACATGATCGCGAATATTACTTCATGATGTACGATGTACAGTCGCCACGCATACAAATATCCCTTCAATTTTAAACCGAGTAACTTCTCAAGCGGAAAGAAAGTGGATCAAATTGAATACCCAATTATTCGTTTTAAAGTTTCGCTGAATTTTGATGCAGATGTTAAGTAAATTCAATGACAGTGTAGCATTTGTAATGTTCTAATTTCAATTTAAATCCCTGCATTCAAGCGACAAAATGTATTTGATTCGTTCAGAAATATTTTACGCTAAAATATTATGTTGTTACCAATGAAAATTAATTTCTTGATGAAAGCTTTTATGCATTCGATAGTCAGTTTAAATTAATCTACAAAGTAATATTTAATTATGGTATAATTACGATTACTTTTATTGTTACGCAATATAATATTGATGAAAAACAAGTTCTCTTTTCTTCATTTCGGGCTTTACATTATAAATTCGGCGAGAGATTGTAAATTCGCATGCAAAAATGTGCGCGGCGTATGATACCATATGCAGGAAAGCGATTCGTGGAAAAAGTGGCGGGATATCTTACAAACAAAGGTTTATCTCGCTACGCCGTAAGTTTCGGTCGCGGAACATAGGTAAACTCGTTAACGGCACTTAACAAGGTTAATAATCGTTAGGGCAAACCAAACCCCAGGGAGCGGCGGAAGCCACGACCAAGGATACTGATAACAATTTCTCAGCACGTTTCCCTTCCTTTCGTTTAGCACGATCTCGGCCCAAGATCCTCGTTTCGGCTTCTCATCTAATCCGCTTTCTTTCATCATTTCTTTGCTCTTTTACTCTTTATAATTTTTTTTTTTTTTAATTGCGATAACAAAAAATGAGAAGAACGACCGATTTACAGTTCCAAATTCAATTTATTATTTTTTCTTGCCCGCAAATATTTTTTATCCGTCCTTATTTATCTTTTTGAATGAAGACCGAATGGTATCGATGCAGCTGTTTTAGATGAAAAAGATATTAAAAAAAAGAAGAGGGGAAAAAACAAGAATAACTCTTGTTGTTGTTTGCGAATGTCGAGAAATATTGAATTTTTGATGCGAACGCTACATCAAAGTAATGAAGCTTTCGTACAAAAAGACGCATCGGGCTAAAAATAGTCGTGATCCGCTATAAGTTGATTGGATGAAATGTTGCAGTTATTTTATAGAGCATTAGACGAAACGGAATGACGGCGATTTTACGCGAATAAATTGCGGCCCGGAATCTCATATAAATGGAACTAAATTTAAATTGGCGCGTAGAAAATAACACGGAGATTCGCGATTTTCCGCCTATCGTCTCAAAGTTCTATATGAAATTCCTTCAGTCGCTTAGAAAAATAAACAAATCTGATATTAAAGCGAGAGAAGCTTGTAACTTGTGAAAGCGCAGAAACGTATGTCTGTGCTTGAAATCGAATGAGGATTCAGAATTCGTTCTTGGCGCGCTAGAACGTGAAAGTGACGGGCGTCGAAGGTGCCGAAGATTTATGACGCGGAGTAAAATTGGATGGCGATAATCGAGTGCGATTGCATCCAACGATCATACGAGTTATTGGCCGTACAAAGGGAACTTCGATTTTGCATCTTTTGTCGTTACACAACTGCGCGGCAATGCCGTTTAATCAATACCACCCGTCTAAATTTACTTATCATTTTCTTTCCGCGATTATGCCAAAACTTTTCGACTCGTTATCTTCAGTCGGTTAAAACTATTAGATTATGATTCGAAAAATGATTATTCATAAGATGATGAACATAATATAAATATTGTTAATTAATAATAAGTACGGAAGTGATTTCATATGATATTAAAAACAAAGTTTAACTTTTTGCAATAAATTTTACCAGTATTTATTGAAATGTACACGATCTGTTTGTAAATAAACTCGATTAAGCTAGAAATGTAGGGATTAATAATAATGAGCACTGGATAATTTGTGCATTACATTTAATTTAATCATTAGTATAAATCATATAAACTGTATGTGCATAAATTATAAAATAATATTAGCCAGAATGTGTATAAGATTTTCACAGTCAATTTCGGGGTGCATCTTTTTTAAATTTACTTCACAGAAAGTTTTTTTTCGTATTATATATATTCTTAATTTCTTGAAAATTCCACTTTTCACTATTTAATTTCATCTTTAATATCCAACTGTAGGTTTCAAGTAACAAAACTTTTGATTTTTTTAAACATATTAGTATTGAATCAGCATAATATAAAATCTTATAATATATGTACTTTAATTCTTTATCAAAGTACTTTCGGATATTACATCATCTAAAGACTCGTAATGCGTTTTCAACCTCAACAATAATTTAACTGTTTACATTCTCTGATATAAAATTGAACGAAGAATATAGTAATATAATTTTGTTATAAAACCTATTATATTGCTCTGTATTTATTTAACATAAGTTGGAATTACGGAAGCCCATTTTACATCTGCGTTTATACAAACAATCCTCATTACCAAAATAAACGTCGCTATTTAGTCGAAGTGAATTCGATTAAACGCGCGTCGAACGCCTCCGCTGAAGTTGATTCGTCTGCCATGCTGTTGCATTAAAAAGGTAAACAGTGATAATGGAAATCGCCCTTTTCTTCGGAACGCGAGACACATTCAATATTTTCTTACGCGTCTTTCACACCGCCGTATCTCGGCTGTCTCATTAGGTCAATTATCATGGATTGTTGATTCACGAGCCATTCGGTTGCCGCCAGTTGAACGTTGCTGCCACCGAGAAGTGGCAATTAATTTTCTATCTTACACCGCTAACGAGATTCGTCTCGCCCTTAATAACGTCGGCGAACGTGGCCCCGCTTCCTTTTTACAATTCGCCAACTGGCGACGATATATATTTGTCTTGCCATCTTTCATCGCTCTTTCCCCAACTCTATTCTTTCCTGTACGTTGAAACAATGTTGCTTCGGTCCGAGGACTACATTTTTCATTACGGTTGCGGTTATTATGACTTGTCTGGCTTTAGAGAATTGCACTTTTATCAAATTTCAGGATTAATCGCATTAAATACTAAATGTTTCCTCGTATTCTGATGTCACATTCGTATAAAATTGTTTAATAAAATTTATGCACGTACGATTAAATATTTTTGTTTTGACAGACAGATTGTAATGTTTTATTCAGTAAAAACTTTGGCGCAGGCGCCTGTACGACTAATCTTACTCACTGACAAGTAAACAGTAGATAACGATCCAGAACAAACGATAAAGATTGTATTCTTTGTTAGGTAAAGTAAGAATACGAGGGGTTAACATTGAGATGGAAAAATTGGTAGTAAAATTTTTATTTTTCAAAGTAATATAAAATTTTACTGTTTACCAACAGTGATTTAGAAGTTTTGGCTGCGATATACCACAGTTACTATTAAAAACAGTAAAATGTTCGTATCAATTTCTCTCGGTGTACTGCGATTAATAAAAAGTTAGATAACTTATTCATGAATATAAGAGAAAATTGAAATAAGAGCGTAACAAAATTTTTTCGGTATTCCGTATCCGATTGTATCGCTCATCTCAAGGATTTGGTCAATTTCCACGCCATTCTTTCATCAGCATTTATTGGATGATTTTCCAAGTTCCGCCGGTGCCCTTCCTGAATGAAACTTTGAATCCAGCCTTGATTTGCGCTGACGATATTACTTTTGGGGTTATACGCATCGAGACATGCTTGCTGCCCAGTAATATAAAAGTCCGATATCGCACGATAAGTCCGAAGCCAGGGGTAAAAGTTACTTATACATCGTGCTTTTATAAGGGTTGCGTATAGTATTGCAATACTTGCTTTCGAGGGTCGATATCATGATGAATATTTTTCTGATACTAAGTAAACAAACGATATGGGTTTAATAAATGATGGATAGTGAAGACTTTGAAGTGTATATTGATTAATTTAGGGGCACTTGATGTTGTATGCAATATGACATGTGTATTTTAAACATATCATACATTTAATTGATTAAATTGAAACAAAATTAATTGACGCGAATCAAAGATGTACTTGTAAAAAATTCATAACGATATTTCGATAGATTAATTTGGTTGAAGCTGCTGAATATATGAAATTTGATATTATAATGATACTTGATTTGTTCCATTTTGGAAAATCGTGCAGTGTTGTCATTTGCAGTTTAATTGTAATATATAATATACCACATATACAATATATTCTTTCTGTATCTTAATTCCATAATTAAATTACATTTGGCTGATTGGGCACATTATTTTAAAGTAAAATTACACGCACTCAAAAAGTGTGAAAAATACTAGACTTTAGCAAATGCCGGATAACATCGTTGCATTTAAAAATACTATTCGAGTCTAGTAAAATATATTGGAAACGTTACTATTATTGTTATTACTTAAAGTTGTACTTTTGACTAGACTCGCATAATATTTATTTACATTAGACGAGTGTATCCGGCGTTCTTTTTTCTCAGTGCAGAATTAAATGTAATAAAAACACGTCCGAACATGTTGTAAAAGGAAAAATAATCTGTTTAAAATGAAACGTGAAAAATGCATTCACGTCAACATAAAAGTATCATCTCTGGTAGTGTTTTGATAGTGGCCGTGTTAGTATCTCGCAGCGCAGCTTTCCTCTTTTGCGTCTTGCAAGCGGGAGCGCTATTTCTGTCATGTCGCGGTTGAAATTCGCAAAATACGAGCGGTCGACCGCTCGCATTACGCGCACGCGGCTCATTGTCGCTCTCGGTCGCGCATAACCGCGACTATTCATAATAATTAGTCGCGCTATGGAAATAGAATGTAATCCGACGCGCAACGCGACGTTTTAATGCAATAATTTGTGAAAAACTCCCGTCACACGTCCAGCCTATTAGAGTCGTGCGACAGATCTCCATTATTTGAGACGCAACATCAACTCTCATGCTAGCTTTAAAATGATTAAATAACACAGATGAAAGGCACACCTGATGAAAGCAAAGCTTCGTCCGGATTACGGCGAATAGGCACAATTATTCGCTGATGTTTAATTCACTTATGTAATCTTCCATCCCATTTTTTAAACCAGAGTAACACTCAAACGCAATTTGGATGGAAATTGTCGGCAATGCAATTTGTTATAATATCATTTTTGTTATTTCGACTATCGCCCTTCATTGATGGGTTGATTGGATATACGCGTAGAAAAAAGTAATATAAAAGGTTATACAATTTTTACCTTACTTAACGTACCGGCAAAATTAACATATTACTATAATATATTCTTTCATATGATATACTAAAATACGTATGTTATTATTATAAAGATTATTAATGCTTCAAATTGTAAATTTAATTTTTAAAATACTTATAAATTGCCATTTTTATTGTAATATAATAATTTTCTAGATGCATAGGAATATTTCGTTTTGATAGCGATTTTCGTTTCTGTAGAATTAATGCATTATTTGATTAATATCGAGTGGTTTTATTTATTTCTAATGCATTAATTATTTAATGACGATTCAGGTTTTCGTATGGAAATTGTTTGACGAATAGTAGCTATACAATTATATTGCAAGCAAATGAAAGATGTAGAAGTCACGCTTTGAAAAATAAAAGATCACATTTTCGTACGAATTCGTTTAAATTAGGATCCCTAGACCCATGAAATTTTAAATGTTGTATGACTTTCTTTAGGACAAGGTAATGCGATTTTTTTCAAGCTTTGAAACATTTGAAGAAAAAGGAAAAATAATTTTACTTCAAGAACCAAAGAAAAGAAGGACCTTTCTGAATAGTAATTTAGTTATGTTTTTGCACTGGATAAATTAGTTTTAAAATAATGTAAATTTCTTGAATGATTAAATTTTTAGTTAAGCTTAATGCAACTTAAAAGAAGAAAAAAAAGTTAAAATTAACTTAATCTGAATTGATAAAAATATTAATACTATTACTTTATACTTTTAAGATTACTCGGAATAGTAATGTAAAATCAATATTGTACAAGCAATAACAATTAGCTTCCATGTAATTTCTTACTTTCAGAGCTGCTCTTGGTCGAGTATGCATGAAGCTGGTAGTTGTGATGGGAGTGACCTGGGTGATGGATGTCATTTCCTGGGCTGTTGGAGGACCGAATTACCTGTGGTACGTCACTGACATGATCAACGCCTTCCAGGGAGTCTTCATTTTCGTTGTCGTCGGATGTCAACCCCAAGTTAGGTCAGCCTTGAAAAGACTTTGCAGTAGGAACCCTCGAACCAATGCAGGGAGACAAGGTAATGGTCTTAGCACGACCAGTCACGGAATGCCTAGTATGGGTGACAGTGTCACTCAAAATCCTAGCACCAAAACTGCTCCATTGGAGACCATTTGCTAAAAGATCTGAAACCAAAATGAATCAAAAAATCATAATAGACTGATTATTGAAAAGGAAGCCCAAGAGGTAACTATACTCACAATATTTACGTGGCGTTTAGCAAACGAATAACATTGCAAAACTAGTAAAACAGTTTTCTGGGTTATCTGCAAAGTTTTCCAACGGCGCGGAAAAAGTTCCCTAGTTTATTCGACGGCTGTATGAAACATAATCGATGACATTATCAATAGAAAGTCGGTTTGAAAAAAGGCGGTGGGGGAGAGGTCGTTTGGACGAAATTGAGCTTGACTGATTGTTCTTGGATTTCGAGCAAATATCAGCGTAGAAAAATATTTATTTATAAGCTTGCAGCTGGAGAAATTGCTCGTGTTATTATAATTCAGTAATATTCAAAATTTCTTGTTAAAAGCAAGAATAGATTAAATTCATTTATCTTTTTTTTTTATTTTAAACAATTTTCTCAAAAACATTTACGCTGAATATAAAAGCGTATTTATATTTTATTTATGTTGTCAAATTATAATTTATTTTAAAAGGTGTAATATCACTGAGAAATGTTATTTATTGTTTAAATTAATTAAATTAAGTTATTAATAGATCAAGAGAAAAGTTGTAGCAATGCTTACAGGAGTGTATTATGTGATTAGGTAAGAGTTTTATAAAAATTCTCGTGGTTTTTAATTATCAGCTTATGGGTATTAATGTACTTACGTACATAACAGCAATTACAACCATCTAAAAATTAATAATAGAATATCTCAAGTGTTCGGTTGCTTCATTTACATATTACATGGCAAAAGGTCTCCAAAGATTAAACGCTTAACAAAAATCCGTGCCATTCACCCTAACGAGTGATTTCTCCAATGAAAACATGTTCTACGCGTAATAAAATATCTGCCGAAGAATCGTGCATAAGCATCTACATGGATACGAATACGAAAGATGTTAATCTCGCGCTCTATTTTAACTGTAGTCCTTGACAAAAGAGTTTGTAATTGTTAACCCATAATGTTAATTCGTTCGCTTGTTTCAACTCAACTTTGCAAACCCGCGCTTCGTAATCAATAGACTGTATCGATGTATGTATTTATTTTTAATTCCTTTTGTCATTATCGCGACCATTAAACCATATTAAGGGTCAGTCTTGTAAAAGGAGCTATGCGACGACAGAGTCACGTTCCGTCTTTACATCGTTCGTTTCAATTAAAACAAAACCTTATCGCGCGGCCTCTTAAACAGCAAAGGCCGATACAGCTAGCGTGGCGCGTGTTACGACACTTACAAAAATGTTACTTTAAACTGACTCTTGACATTGCTTAAGCCTCCTCACAAGTTGACGAGACGTTATTTTAACCCTTTCCCGTTTACATTCCTTCCTTCACATTTTTGCTAAAATGTACATTTAAATAACAGAAGGTCTATTTCTAACAGTATTCAATGATAAGGAACATGTTCTTTGTCCTCTTTTTTAATTCAATTGCTGTAAAGTAAGGTATTTTAGAATGTCTATACGTAGCATTAAATAGAATTTCCAAATTGAAATATTTGTCAGTGTCTATATTAGAATGTCTTTCAAACCTTGACCTAGTTACCTCCTTCAAACTGATCGGAATTACCAATTAATTGTTATAAATATATAGATAGATTCATCATTACAATTCTACTGAAATCAGGTCGAAAAGGGGGAAAAGAAAGGTGCATTAATTACCATTAGATACTACTTGAAATATTCTTATTGGTATTTAAAAGTATTTTTTAAGCAGACAACTCCTTCTCGTTTCTTCATATTGTATCGTTTCATTTTATTTCGTTCGTTATCGTTTCGTCACTTTTTTTTTCAACGGTGCATTTCCGAGGAAATTACAATGGCACGCTACGTGTACACGTTGTCCAGGCAAGTCAGCATTAACAATTCGAGACAATACATACAAGGGAACCGATGCCTTTTGAAATGCCTTGCTTAAGTGGTGTTCACTTTCGTGCCACCGCGCGTCACACATGCGCTAAAGACCTCACAAAGTAAAGCATTGTGCATTCTTCGTCTTCTCTTAGGTCGAATTTTCACGCGCCTCGTCGCGCTATTTTATTTTATTTGTGTTCATCGTAAGCCGGCGGTGTGTCACCGCTTTTAATTACATCATCTAATTTAATTTGTCATACTTATTTTAAGTCTGTTTCTGTTTGTTTATTAATTTTATACTCGTTCATTGTTTATGTTTGCTTTTGTTCGCTTTATCATTTTCGCATTTAAGTTGATTTTCAATTTACATCTTGAAATTTAACTTAAGAGATGGCCGTACGAATGATAATTTTTAATTTGTGCGCTCTGGCGTATTACGTCACGGCAAATGTAACAGATAAGTATGCGCAAGTCCGTGATTGCCTATGAAAAAGCAATCATCCTCATTATGCCCGGTAATTCTGTCACGGATGCTATTTGAATTCGACACGTCTGTTACATTTGTTGCGATTTTATCACATTTCTGAATCCGTAATTCAAGATTCATCCGCCAGCCGAAAGCAGTGGCAAAAAATATTAAAACAACCCACGTCCGCAGTCTTGTCTTGGGACAAGACGCAGCGTTGGACGTACATACTGAAAGTAGTTGACATGCGTCGTAATCTAGGTAGTAGAATCATCGAAAATGCGATCCGTTTCCCGGTTTAAGGGAGACAACTGTATTTTAAGATTTTCCAAGTGAAAAGTATAATTCTATTATAGAAGAGATCGTAACCGTTTAAATCAGACTATGATGCAAAGTTTGAGAAGTTTAATGTTTATCAGTATTTGATATACAGAATAACTTTTGAAGCTAATGTTTCATTGGATATAATAATATTATACTTTTTACTTCAATCATTATTAATTATTAAAGAAAGCCCAACTGTAATAACTCGTAGGAATAATTTTATTCCCGCAAAATAAATCACTTAAGGTGTATTAGCAGGATTCAAACGCGAGCAGCGTTATGTTCATTGATATTGTTCATTCGAGTTATTATTCATCCATAAATATAATACATATAGCAAACAATGTGGCATGGGTAGCAGAATTTATAGCTGAATATAAAGAAATGTAATATATTGTTATTTCCTGAGACGTAACAGAATGAGAGGACAATACACGTTAAATGAAATTAACTGTATTTACCCCTGGTCACCTTAGATGACTGGTTTTGAATACAACACTCGTGCTATATATTGCAAAACTAGAATTATCGGAAAGATTTCATAAAAGAATAAAACGAATTAAATGAAAATGCTTCATATCTGCACGATTATCCACCTGTGGTTTATTCGTAGACACAGAGTACTTATGCTACATGAATAAAACCCGCGTAATAAATAAGAAAGAAATTGATAAAATAGTATTAAAATATGTCATATTTACACATAAACTTTATACAACAAACTTTCGATTTTGAGGATGAATTTTTAACCTTAATTAACAGTGGGTCTTTCTCATACAAAATTGCAGAAATATCGTTGTTAACCCTAACATTAGTTCCTTACTACAAATAATGTTATGCGACGTTGTGATAGCAAGATTAAAAAGCATATAAAGTGGCCGGATTCATGAATTCTCCCTGGCGAATTATCAGCCACAAATTCGAGTATGCGTGGAAGTTTATTAAATAACTTACGAAAAGAGAGGTATCATAATTAGTAATATAGTGTAAATTAGACGTTCGAATGGTTCGTAACTTTATTCTAGTGATAAGCCACTACGATACGAGTCAAAACTGTGCTGCGACTCGCCGCTCACACTGTAAATAGCGCAACTTCGACTTCATTTCTTCAAAAGTCTGTAACTTTTCGTCTTCGACTATTAATACTCGTTAATAAACTAAAGTGTATTAACAATAAAATACAAAAAGGTGTGTGCACTGGAAAGAATCATTCTGAGAATAAACCACACTTTTATACGGAATTAAGTTATATTACAAGAAGTGTGTAAGAGTTAAATTGGCAACAAAAAAATAATTTGTTACAAACGTTTTTTAGAAAAATATTGAATAAGTTGTTGATTCACGTTCATCAATGTATTTTTTTTAATATATATCCATAATTGCAATAATTGTACAGTTAAAACCCTTAAATTAAAGTAGATTTGAGACGTAGGTTATATTTATATTATGTATAAATAACGCTAATATAATTAGTCATTAAGGAATCGAATTAAGTTCAATGTTGCCATCTGAGATTATAAAAATAATGTCAATTTTTTAATTCGCGAGATTAGTTTGTAAATACTAAATCGCAGCAAACAATACTCAAAATGTATAAAACAATTTCAAATTTCAAACTATTAAAATAGTACGACTATTTTCAGAAATATGGGATTTCTAGTCTTTTATACAGGAAATGTCAAACAAAATTTAATACTGAGGCAGGGGCATTGAACATAAGACGATTAAATCAGGTTCAGGATATGTGTGAAATAAATTGTTAACACCGAATTATTTTATCCGTTTTTAGATTCCAGTTGGAGTTGCCAAAATGTTCAGCATGTGATCAAATAATTAAAGAATATCCACGAAATTTACAAAGCAATTCAATATTTTAATTGGTTAACAAGTAATATTAAACAATATTTACAATAGTCAATTCGATTTTAGTATCGAACATTACAAAATAAAAGAACATACATATTCAATAAATGTTTAATTACTAATTACTAGTTTTATGTCATGTTCCATATATCTCATTAAACAACTAAATAATTAAATTAGTTGATTGATCTCAGTTAAGGTATTATTTGAATATATTAACAACACTTAAGTATATGGAATTAATAAATGAACATGCTTTAAACATTTTGACAAGTCTAATTCTAATCATAAATTAACCGATCACTCGAGATGCGTTGTGTTTGATAAATGCATGTAAATTATTCTTTCATGCAAGAACGATATAGAACTTTAAAAGTAACGTTAAGTTTATTTATTCATCGTTAACTTGCGGCTGTAGGTATGCGTTTGCAGAAGCAACGCGTGCAGGAACCGACCATGTAGAGTCAGTTCTTTTTTATCGTACGTAATAGATTAAAAGAAGGATGAAAAATAAGCAAAAAAAGTTAAAGAATACTGCCAAGGGAATTTTATATAATTGGATACACTTTTGATATGATACTATAATTAGAATAATAATAGCATTTTTGAATAAAATGTGAATTTTTCCAAGTAATAAAAACAAAAATGACAAATGCGATAACAACTTTTGTACGTTTGTATTTCGACTCGATTTTTTTTGGTACATCCGCCGCGTATTAGTACACCAGTACGACCAATGAAGAGACGGATAAACCGCTCTGCTAACAAGTATACATAACTGAGGCTATAAAAATGCATCTATGAATTTAATGTACGAGGCATACACAATTATAACGTTAGTGTTGTGTCAGTATACGACGACTTGTACGAATAGACACTAAGATCAGTGTTTATCCATCAATTCTGTTTTCAACACCACCGTCAATCGTACACAGTTTCTATGATGTATTGTAACAGTATTTCTATCGCACTAACGATAATAAATGGCGATTGTTAGTACAACCTTATATGCTGTTGTTTTCTTGCAATTGAAACCATGTTATTTACCAACTTCTTTTTGTTTCATATACATTAATCAATTTCATCTAAGTATATTTACATAAAAAGATATTGGTGCACATTGCCAGTCTAAAATTTGTTATATTATATGTGTACCGGGAACAGATGTGCACAACTAATATTTTTCAAATATAAATGTAATAAAAATTTCATATTTATAAGTACTATTATTTGATATTTACTAAATTTTCAACATTATTTAACAATTTTACAACGCCCTCAAAGTCTAATTCCAATAACTGCACTTTTATAAACACAGGATTGATCGTATACGTCATAAATTTTATGTACATTATTTTTCTCGGTGTTTTACTACTTATTTCAACAACAAATTTTAAACTATTTTTTCCAAGAGTTAAATGAATTGTTATTTAGAGAGTATTTTATACTAATAGAATATAATATTGATATCATTGTTTTTTTTCACTTATTTCATTATACATACATATAAAGATTTTTCGTTCCTATTCAGGAGCGGATTGAGATTTACGCAGAAGAGGATCACGAATAAATGGAAAGAAATTTCGCAGTGAATGTAAGTGAGCACTTTATCATTTTTATTACTATCATACATGTATATGCATATTGAATCCAGAATTTGACATTTCCTAATATATTTTGCATGCGATTAAAATCGAAACCTCTAGGTTTATTATTGGATTAACGGAAAATGAATAGATATATTTCTAATTTGAAAATGATTAATTTCAATACTGTGAAAATGTTGGATCATTAGTTAGTTAATTATTATCAATTAAAAATAGTATCTGATGGATTGCTGGTATTTCTTGAATGAACTTTATCCTCTCTTTTCGTTATTTCATAAATATTGATATAAATTTAATCAGCCCTAATTTTTAAAAATTAATTTTGAATTAATTGTAGCATATATTTTCAATTATGAAATAATTTATAGTAATAGTTAACATAAGTAAACATATCAGTACAAAAATATTTCATCAAACCAAGTAAATATGTTACAGACATTTTTTGACAACACATACGCCAAAAGTGTTAGCTTTTACCATTGTTGAGTTTTGTACAGTACTTTCTACGCATTTCTCATGAAAAAAAAGTACTCAGCGCAAAGTAAAAGTAGATTGTGCCACTTATTGTGTAATATATTATTATTATTATACATAATATTAGAATGGTACTAATCAATATATATATATGTATGTATAATACTATAATAAATAAGAGTTTATAACGCATAATTCTCGTAAAGTACCAGTAAATTAGTCAATGAAATAGAATAAAATAAAAGTAATAAATTAACATCTTCCTCACATTTTTATATAATAATCATGAGGTTTGTCTCGACAAAAGCTGACTTTTGTTATGAAATGTTTACCATATTTTAATGATTATATAATATTAATTTTGAGTCTCAATAAAACTATATTATAGCGAATGTAACGCAAAGACATTTATTTTATTAGTCAGAATTAAAGTTTCCACTTGGAACCATTATTTAAGAAGATTATTAAGCTTTACAACTAAAATAATTACATTTTAATTAATCAACTAACAGACTTATAAAATAATTAAACATAACTGCTCATTTTTATTTTTGATCAATGGAATAATTTAAGTTGGTTTCAAAATTATATTTATATACGTGAAAGAGTAAATAAAAAGTCTTTTAACAAATTGAAAATTTTATTTACAAAGTTTTTAGATATAAAAATCAATTACAAATAGTATAAAAATGATATCTATTTACAATTGTACACATTAGTTTCCTGTATATATTAATTGGTCCGTTTTACTATTCCTCAAACTCTTGTTCCATTGTTACTATTCGTTATTTGAGACAAAGTCTTTCTTTTATAAAAGAATAAATAAAATATCAATCCGATTGCTACAGCGACGATAATGAAGGTTATAAAACAAACGAATAACGAAGATTTCCAAAATTGTTGTTTTATAATTTTGTGTGATATGCCTTCACTTTTTATATTGTCATCAATAACTTCACTGACATTTGTTGTCCTTACTTCATTTACAGACATCGGATTACTGATAGTATAATCCGAACTTTTTATCGATTCACTCTTAAGAACATTTTCAGCTTTATCATGTATGACTTTTGCGTAAATTTCATTTGACATTTCATGAAAGTTTGATTCGTCATTAATACCGTTATTTGTGAGTAGATATAACTTATTTAATTTAGCATTTGTATCTCGGTTTAATTCTTCTGAAGCAGGTAACATTAAAGAATAAGCACTTGACAATCTGCAAACAAATATTTTCGTTCTAATAATTAATTTTCTTTAGTAAAGATAGGTAAAGGAAACTAATTATATTTAAGAATTTTTAATTACTTACAGGAATAAAAGTATGAATTCCATGTTGATGTTTTTATTTGTCGTGTCTTCGCTCATAAATAAAGCCACTTTATTTAAATATGTAAGTTATACAAACAGTATTTTGTCGTTAAATATTAATAAACTGAACATTAGTTAGATTCAAAACAAGTTATTAACTCCATCAACCAGCAACCACTAATACTTTGCAGCAGTTTTCATATTATATGTTAGCATTTAGAATTTTCAGCTGATGAAACTTTCAAATTCATTATTATTCAATGCGACGTTTTATCCCGTCAGAAGTCAAGGATGAACTGTTCAAAATTTGTGTTACTTGAGTCATTTATGATACAAACATATCTAATAACTCATAGTGTTTCGATAATAACAATTAATATATCATTAATAATAATGACAGGTATCCATGACGTAAAAATGTTTCGGTATTCATTTTATGAAATAACGTTTATTTAATTGTTTTTATTTTTGTTTGAACAGATTCTGTCATTAAGTAACGATATTGTAATAAATTTAACTTCTATATTTAGAATCCAGTATGGTATATTGTATTCTAATTATAAATATACTAATAGTTTTTTAACCACTGTTAAAAGCAATTAAAATTTTTTTCACATAGACTGTATAATAAGAACTAATTATAGAACTTGGTATAATTAAAATCTGCATTCAAATCTGTTTGCTTAACTCGCCGTTAAACGTGCAAGGATATCCGCGACCTCTAGTGTTAGACAATTGAAATTTTAAAGTAAAAAATCTGTTTTATCAGTGCCTTTCTTTTGTTTACTTTTCAAAGATGATTTATTTTAACTATTTTAAAATAGTATTTCTCACCGTGAAGATACTTTAAATATATATATTTGGTTTAAGGCGAAAATTGAATTTTTAAATATATCAAAATATTTTGTTCTAATATATATTACTTATAATTTCATTTTACAGTAAACTTGTTATTATTATTTAAAAACGACCATTATAGGAATTGTTCGTTTAATATAATTTCATGATTGAAATTGACGTATGTATAAAACGCAAACATTTACTTTCTCAGTTTAGAATCGTATTTTCATTTCTACCTATTCGGTATCTATAGGAAATTCAATTAAATTTCGATTAAGATACACGGAAAAAAAAGTTTCAAGAGCACACCTAAATGTTTATATGCACTATATAAACAGTATGGTAATATTCGGAACACCTAAATCAGTATAGGTACCGGAACCAGACTCGTTTAATAGATTTCATTTGGATGAATCTCCCAGAGTAGTATAAATAAAATGTACCAACATTTGACACATGACAGTTTACCTAACCTAACCTAATTTAAGGCAGCGTTTCTATCAGACGCGCATTCAGTG
>JABFPN010002597.1:0-21483 GCA_022817305.1 Leptoteleia sp. ZL-2020 | reverse complement strand
TTTCGCCCTGATTACGAATCCGCAAGAAAAACTTGGCGGTCGCTATCGGTTCAAACCTTGGGGGGGGGGGGGGATCATCCTAATAATTACCAGTTTTTTTTCTCAGCGAACCTCGTGGAATTAACGCGAATAACACGTACGATTAAGCGCGACTTATTAGCATATTTGATAAACGCTGCTTATGATTTCAACTCACTCGACGGAATGTCGAAATTATATTGAAAGCGCAACAAAAAAGCGTGGCAAAAAATGGGCAGGTTAACCACCCACCCCCCTCCCCCGCCCCGCGTCGTATCGCTGATACGCGAAAAGCACGCCAAGGACTAATGCTCGCCGTCCGATCGAGCGTTGACCTTTACTACTGCCGGACGGTTTTAAGGGCTACACCCCCGCTCGCAAGTTGTAAAGTACTGTAACTGGCCGCGTTATAAACCGCATAATATACGGCGCACTGGCGATTGTATCGCGGCCAAACGACTAGAAGAAAGCGGCGCAATTGCTCAGAAAACTCCGTAGACGATACGCGCGCGACACATATATTATGCCGCGCGCGCTTTGCATATCCGCGTCGTCATCACTTTGAAATTACGGGCTCACCGCGGGGTCAAAACATTTCCTGGGGAAAATCGCATCAAACCCGCTTGCTCTTTCGGTCAATTATTCACCGAACCAAGGATTTAACTGGGGAAGAGGGGGGGGGGGGGGAGAGCTTTTATTCTTTATTTGTTTGGCCAAACTATGGCTCGCCGCGATATTTTATTGAATCGATTGCCCCCATACAGTCTCACGAAACTCGTCTACAATTCAATGGATTTTTGCTTATTTATTTTAACAAATAAACGAGACCAATCGACTTACTATTTTCGCACGATTATATTAATTATGCACTCGGATCGATTACGTAAAAATGCATTTATTTCGTGGAACTAGTCGGAATTTATCCGGAAAGAAGTGCTTATAGAAATTTTAAAATATTCAACTTTGGATACGGGGCCTTAAGAATGAAAATTTCATTGAAATTAAATCGTTTTATGATTGTTTTGATTAGATGTTTGTTCACATCCAAAGGACACAAACTGGATGTAAATACAAAACAAAAACAATATTATTTTTTTACATCCAAAGGTCATAAAAATGGATGCAAATACAAAACAAAAACAGAGTTTGTTTATATTTTGCTTTTTGAAACCACTTTACTTTTCAGTGCCATGATCTTATTTAGATTCTACTTTTTTTTAGATTTTAATGAATTTCCTTTACGAAAACTAATATTGATAATATATATACATGTGTGTGTTTATGTGTGAGTGTGCATGGACCAAAATAAATAGGCAATATAAGTATCGAGCCGATTTATAAACTCGGTCGAATCGTGCGCCACGGATAAATACGGTTTTAATTATCGGATTCCAGTCCCGATCTATCTTCATAATAATTGGAACTCGATACATCTGAGTGTATTAATACGACAGCGCATTTAATTCGGCCGCTCAAATAGCGGTTACCTAATACGCTTGGCGTTCGCAGTTGAATAAAAGTATCGAATTTTTTCGCGACTAATGACATCCGAATCTACCGGCAGATTTTTTCCTCTCTTTTTTTTTTCACTCCCAACAATTACCCGAAACAATTCGATTTGTCACCTTTCGCAAAATAATTACTCCGCTGCCTTAATTTTTCGTGCGCCTTTTGTTAAATAAAATAAAAAAGGACAAAAAAAGAAGGAACGTCTCTTTTCATCTCCCTTCTACCTTCCCCCTCACCCCTTTACTTCCATTCCACTTTTCCTTTTTTTTCTCCCCTTTTTCTCCCCCGCCGTTAGAAAATTGATTTTATCGAGTTATCGACTTGGGCTCCCCCTTTCTCGGCCCCACCTGTTCACATGAAGAAGGAGAGAAGGGAAAAAGAAAAGTCGGATGCCGAAAGAAAAAGGAACGAGACAAAGTCAGCGCCGTGACCAAAGGAGATCGAGGAGTTCCAAGATTCACGGAAGAAGGAGAAAAGAATGGACGCGCGGCAATCGCAGTCGATACTGACGTTAAACTTATTTAATATCGCGGACGACTTCTGCGCGGAGTCCCTCTGTTTTTCCTAAATCTTTTATAATTGAACGCAACGGCAAACGGGGAGGAATAACTTTTCGCCAAACTGGAACGCATTCATTAGAACAAACGGACGACGAAGTAACGAGCGTCCTTTCGTATTTCCGTTCGTTAGAGTCGCCGTCAATTTTCCATTCCACGCCAAACATCCACGCCTACCGATAAACGAAATCAATGGGACATTGAATGTTTAAGTTTCGCTCGTTGCCTTCTTTATTATTCTGCCAAATCTTTTCGTCCGATCCCGGGGATAAAGTTAACAATGGGAAGTGTAAAATGCCATGAGATTGCAGTTACAAGGGTATATCAAGTGGAGTGTCACTATATTTTGTTAGACGTCCTTTGGAACTCATTGAGTATAAATAGTTTTGATTATATATTGTGAGGTATGATGAAGCATGATTGGACCAAACTATATCCCATAATATTATGGAACTTTAATGTTTATAATGTTGTCTAACTAAAAAAGTAATGTTTTTAAATAATTGGAAGGCCAAATTAGGGAAACAAAAACAATAATACTGTTTGTTTACGTCCAAAGGACATAAGAATGGATGTAAATGTAAAACAAAAACAATATTCGCGGATTTGCCAAATAGTTAAAAATACTGCACTGATAATAACGGAAGCGTCATCTTTGATAAAACACGATTAGCCCAAGTTCTCACCGGTGAATTAAATTAGCAGATTTGGGACGCGTCACTTTTTCACGGCCCAGTATATTTGCGTATAAATTCATTTTCATTTGCGTAGATAACTATATACGTAAATATACGGGTATACATGGTTGGGTATGACCGGAGCGCGAGGCGAGCATATAAACGCGCGCGTTTATACCCAACATTTTCAACTTGTATCTGCAAGTGTAAACTCTTGCAGAGTTTCGTATTTTTTTTTGTCTCCGAATAAACAGACTATCCGATGTACGTGTAACACGTCTACGCGTACCACATACACATCGTGATAAAATTAAATAAATGGAAGATAAAGATAAGTTCAGTTGATCACCCTTCAATGATGTAAATACAAAACAAAAACAAAGTTTCTTTCCAATTTGTATGATGAAAACGTTTCGTTTATTCATTGCTGTGAATTTTTATACCATTATTCCGCGTGATATTTCCGCGCGAAAGATACATCGTGGAATATCTCCATTTGTCAATAGTATTAGGCTCGGTTTTGTAACCCGAATAATAGTCGACAGAAACGGAAAAAAAAGGAATGGCCCGGTGACAAAATTCTTGTCCGAATGAATTCCGTTGGAATGAAACGCGACCTTGAATGAGTGATAGGAATAAAAAAAAAGGGGGGGGAGAAAAAATTCGATTCGTTCGAGATGCGAGTTTGTTTGCAGGTGACAATTTGATATTCCACGTAAAACCAATCCGTGCTTCAAGACGACAATTTTATCGACTAATCCGATGGAAAATCCGGACGGATTCCACCGGCGTTCAGCGTGCCCCGGGGAAGAAATTAATAAAATACACCTCTCCCCCCCCCCTCATTACAGGCAAGACTTTTGTTAAAGGAAAATTACAGCGGAGCTTTAATAAGAGCATTTGTCTACTGGCACGGCCCGTGCGCGCGATGTATAATATAATATCAAAGTTAATGCAAAAAAAAAGAGAGAAAAAAAATGAAAATTTAAAACTGCCGTTGTGTCGGCGCGCAGCGAAAACGGAGAAGTAAGTAATGCGTTTGCATATTTTACGGCGTTAAAGGCCGGGGTCGTTTCATATCTTTTCATTAGAACGATTTGTGTACTACGTACTTTGCTTTTGACCTTATGGTCGGCTCTCTCGTTTTACCCATTGTGGTGGCATCGCGTGATCAAAGGGCTTTTAAGCGGATGTGCCTCGCCAAAGAACTGAAGCGAGGTTCTTAAAAGCCGATTGCACTTGCACAGGCGCCGCGCGCGCTCAGGGCGTTCTACTAATTGATAAGACGATAATATCACACGCGGTAATTAATTAGCGGGGGCTCACTCCGGCCTCGATGAGACAAGGCTTAGCGATTAATCAAACGGATTTCGCATTGTAATAAAAAGATAACAATTTTCTTCTATCAATTCCCCTTTAATTCAATCCCCCACCCCCCCTCCACAAACCTATTAACCTCTTTCCCGTGCAAATATTGTTATTCCCTCCTTCCGCATGCACGCAGAAAAAAGAAATGGTTAATATTCCCATAAATAATTGTATTCGAACCCCAAAAGACTATTGGTGAACATTCTTATGATAAATTATGCAAGAAATACTATAATAAAGCATAGAACTGAAGAATGAAACGCTTCTAATATTATATAACTACAAAAGTAATGTTTGTAAATATTTGGAAGGCCAAATTAAAGAAACAAAAACAATAATATTGTCTGTTTATGTTCAAAGGACAGAAAAATGGATGTAAATACAAAACAAAAACAATAATATTGTTTGTTTACGTCCAAAGGTCATAAAAATGGAAATAATTATAAAGAGAAACTATGTTGGTTTACATTTTCTATTTTTTTAAAACGTTTCACTTTTCAGTCCTATTATAATAAAGCATTTATTCCAATAAATTTATAGGAAAAAGTACTTCATTTTAGCATTTATCTCATATTTTATCATATATACGTTTATGAATTGTCCTCTGGGGTTGGAATTCAATTTTTTATGGTAAAATTAACTCTTTTTTCTGCGTGTACCTCATCCCCCTTCCCCTGCTCCTTCAGCCGTTTATTTATTTATGCATTTATTTGTTAATATTATTTCTGAATTCATTATGAAAACCAAATTCATTGCCGTAAATATTTATAAATTCATGAAATGTTTCGGCAGCTTTATTTTAGTGCTCGTTCCATTCTTCGGCTCTTGAGCGTCTGCAAAATGTAATTCGAAATAATTGCGTTTCAAAGGATATAATAAATAATTTTCTCTCTGCGAACACTGCAATTTTTGAATTTCCAAATGCACTGGCATACACGGGGAAAAAAGCATATCTGCGTTGATATTTAAATGAGTTTACGTACGCATTTTTCGTTAATGCACTAAAAATTTATGTTATTTAAAAAGTGACACACGTGTTTAATTAAAAAAAATAAATAAATATTTCTGCTGTTTGGCTAAACTTAATATTATTGTGGCAAAAAAACATTAAAATTTTCATTTTAATGAAATAATGCTGATTCAACCATACACTTATCCTATAGGGACTCGACATAACCTCATTTTGAAACGAAAACTACTTGGATTTCACTGTGTTTACGATTGGATATAAATTTGTATGGCTGATTCAGTCATAAATTGACTCAATTACAATTTCTACTTATCCCAATAACAGCCAAACAATATATCTAACTTGAATAAAAATTTAGTAGTGCACTTCATATATTTTTTTTCCATATAAAGATACCGGGCGATGTCGAAAAGTCTATTTGAATGCACGCTCGGTAAAGGGGCGAGTAGAAGAAAATCTCGAAATCCATCAAGAACAATTTTCCTCCGGCGTCGTAATTAAATTTACAGAAGTTAAATTTGGGATGGAATAAAATTGAATTACGAATTTCGGTTAATTTCGCGCGACCCCACACTCGGCGCCGCATAACACCGGATTAAAGTTTAATTCAATTCATCATTTTAAAAATTCCCGTCCGCTTCTGTTACCTTTTTTGGCCGATTTCACTTGAACTGTGGGGAGGAAAAGTTGCAGCGGACATTGGGGCGATTTTGGCGGCAAAAAAAGAAACCTCTTTGATAAGGCGCACTGTTTGGGCGTGCTCGTTTTAAACGGCGTATGATTATTGACGCGAAGTAAGACGTAACCGACGATTACAACTCGTTAAGGCTGTTTGCGATCTAAAAGTTATGAACTTCGCATTGAACGGTGCGCGCGCGCCTTTGATAATCGCGGAACTGTTGGGATTGCACCTCGAATATGGGTTTACGATCCAACTAATTAACCTCAAACGACTGCATTTCGACAAATTAGTTAACTGAAGCTGGGATGATCGATGCCGGGCATGTTGTCGAGCGATAAATCCTTGTTACGCACGCACCATGGCGAAGTCAAATTTGCGGCAAGAATTTAACGTTTCCCCGCCAGAAAAAAAAAGTATATTACAATCCAAAAATTATTATACATCAAGTGGATTCAACTCTAATTTATGCTGAACTTCTCAGAAATTATACTTTCGAAAATAAAATGTTTTTAAATTAATTAAACTGAAGAATGAAACGCTTTTTACAGTAGAGCATACAAAAATATATGTTTAATTCAACCAGAATTCTAGTTATTCTAAAAATAAACTAGATAACTTTTCTTAGTGTATCCCCCCACCCGTCTCCAATAAATGACAACCTTTCGTACTTATTGTCAGCTGTATTATAAAGTAAGTAAATTTCTATTTTCCATCATTAGGAATAATCTCCATTTCATTTAATAATTAACCAGCAATTCAAATTTCCCGGATTCGCTTCGTGAATCATGAAGTGAATTGAAGCTAATTTAACGCAAAACAGTTAAATGCAAAACCAATCACTATAATATTCTCGTTACTTATTGTATAATCAAGTTAAAATACGTCCGGTATTTAACTTACCAGTATCATTTCGAATGTAACTTGATTATGCTTGTTTTTTTAATTTTTTTTTTTATTTTTGAAGGAGGAAGATCTTCGAGGTACGAAATTACTCGAAAGACAGGAAACTGTTAGGGATAAAAATAATCCCACTCGTTCGTTTCTTTACTTAAAACGGGTAATGCGATTTTGAAATTTGAAATTTACGTACTAAATTGATTGACGTGTCTTTATTTCCCTCCTTGATTGTCAGTTCTTTCCTTGACATCACAATTACGCTAATGTAATTGCTTTTGATATTGTTTGAGGATTGATATGGTTCTGCCTTTTCTTGGCGTTATATACACTTCCATAGGTAGCTCAAAAGGAGCTTTTTGCTTTTCATTTTGGAAAGCCGATTATTATTTCGTATTCCCGCGTATTCCTCTGTTAATCCCATGAAAAATTTTTATATAGATGGCATATATGGCAACCTATATAAATTTTTTCATGGGTTATATTATGACGAAAAATTGCCCTAGTAAAATAGGGTATAGTGGTACCAGGAATAATATACTATTTGGCAATCTTCCCATGAAAAAAAAATTACATAGATTGCCATATATGCCAACATATATGCGGGCATATATGTGGCATATATACGGCTATAATGTCACCTGTATAAAATTTGTTCCTGGGTAATTCGCGTCCCCGATTTTTGGGCGCAACGTTACGGCAGTCAGCGAAACTAGTTCCTTTCACCAAGCTCCCACCTCTGGGCCAAACGCGGAAAATTTATCCAATTGAAAAATATCGATTGGGCTACGCGAAATTCAATGGCGATTGTGCGGAAATTTTCTTTGTTCGTTGCGCCTGTAATGATTATGCCGGGAATGACCAGTATTCGATGGATATAGTAATTGCATTGAAACGGAATATTGAATCGGACATCTAACTCACCCATAATTACCCGTGACGGGATTAACAGGAATATTAATTATCTGCTAATTTCAAAGCCCCCGATATATATTGGCTCCCGCGATACTCGCAATTGCGCAAATAACGTTATATCGCGGACAAAGTAAAATCGAATAAACGCGCCAATAGACGGGGCGGTGGGGGGAGGGGGGCATTCGATTATACCAATAAAATCATTTTTAATAAACTCAGATAGCCGTTGCACAATCGGACCGCTGACTTTGCACGCAAGCAAACCCCTTCTGTCAATGCTTTGTTGCCAGTTTTTGACGTTTCAATGCGGCAGCACGCCAATTAGAGTTATGGGCCGAAATTCAAGACTTTCGGCCCCGGTGACAATTGCATTGTCGCAAGAACATTTAAATTTATTTAAGTTAGATATATTGTTTGGCTATTGTTAGCCAATATAAGGAGTATTCGTTGATATAATGAGGTTATGTTCAGTCCTCATAAGATAAGTGTAGATGAAAGCTAACCTAGCTAGTAGATTCAATTTACATACTTTGTAAACATCTGTAGGGTCAAATCATCGAAACAAAAACAATATTGTTTGTTTAAATCCAAAGGACAGAAGGATGGATGTAAATACCAAACAAAAACAACGTTTGTTTACCATCTTGTATTTCGAAAACGTTTTTTCAGCACCATTGAATACAAATAGATGGCGACTTATCGGATCAGACCCGATAGTCCCATCCAGATGGATAGATCCAGGGATAAGAAGGAATTTACATTTAAGCAGCGTCCGAGACCCGAGAAAGTTCATATTTTTCATTAGCTTTCATTTTTTTCTGGAATATCTACTAACAGGTTAGAGATGGAGAGAGAAAGAGCCAACTATAATTCACGGGAATTATCTTTAGCGCTTTTCAATCGTCTTCGAAAGGACGGATCTTCGTTTCGGTGTCTCGTCGCCGTCTACACAAGTTTTCCTACTGAAGTAGATGGAGTAGCCTAATTTGTATTCATAGTCCCCCGAAAGTACAGAGGTCCTGAATCACGGCGGAGTATAGTGGACCGTTGCGCGCAAGACGCATGGCGGAATAGCATCAGTAGGCAGACAGGTATCACTAATCAGGCCGTTTCCACTTAATTTGCCAGGGTAATTAACCGTCCCATTTGCTTTTGCTCATCCTAAAGCCATTTCCAAGCCTGAAAGCCGGTACTTCATTATACGCGCCACCCCATTGTATTCAGTCCAACTACAAAGTGCGAATTAGTTGCAAAATGAGCTTCTTCCTCCTAGTCATAACTCTGCTCAACCTTAACCCCCCCTTTCTTCCTTCCAACCAACCTTTTTTTTTCCTCCCTCATTTCAATTCCTAACAAACGTTCTTTTTATAAACACCGGCCTCGCGAAATCCTCAAGATTTATGCGCACACTTTTTCGGGGTTTAGGCACTTCCAAGCGAACCATTCCTTATTTATAATAATGTTCGTATTACTTTTATAGGGAAGGCATAGGGCTGTAGGTTCCGTTTGTAGTTTTATATTGGAAATATAATCAAGCTGTTAATTTCGTTCGACAAAATAAACTGAAATGGACGTTGGACAAAGAGTGTGAAATGCTAGTTTTTTTTCTTTCATTTTTCAGTTCCATTTCGAGTTAAAGGTGGGATCAGACCATCGATCCGTCGTTTCCGCTCTCCAAAAAGGTAGAGCTCGGGTATCTAATCGGGATTCTTCGTAAGGAGCAAATCAGTATACAAGTTGGTAGGACCAAAGTCTTCTCTCTCAGGCTCCTTTCAATTTACCCTAATTTCGATGCATTTATTAATAAGGGGCAAAGCGAGCGAATCAATATTGTCTTGGCTCGATTCTTTCCGCTCGCTAAACACCGAATTTAGATCATCGAGAAAGGTCCGCGAGCGCCGGTACACACGTTTCAGTTCGACAACGCGAAGAGTGGAGGAGATAGAGAGAGATAGAGAGGGGAAAAAAAGCGCATACGACTTTGGTATTAACGGATATGAGACTCGTGTTATTTGCCGACAGAAACAAGCGATTGGTAATACAGTGCAGCACTGATCGAATGGAGAAATTGCGTCCTACATTTCACGGAAGCTGCTCCCCTACTTCACTCCGCAGTCCGAGCGGAAATTAAGTGTATCGCTTGCTAGCACTGACCTGCATTACAAGTTCATTTCGTGCCCACCCTCGGTGCGAGGTCAAAATCGCTCCTTGTTTTTGTCCTCCCCGCAAGCCTCGCGTAAGCCCCCGACAATCGAGGCGTCCCAAAGGCTCGTCAGATTCCTTTCTATGCCAACCGTACACGATTTGACGAGTTTATTGGACGACAATTTCAACCATTATTGTCTCGTTAGTAAGGAATTATATCCATATTGGAAAGTGAAGTTAGGAAAATACTCGATATTGATAAATATATCAATAACAATCAATAGAACCCCAAGTAGAAACTTCAATAGGGCTAAAATATGGCCTGGATAGGGCAACCATACTTGGTAAGGTCCTGATAAGGTAGCCACCAGATCAGGGTTTGTATTTGGGTCGAATTCCTGGGATTAAAATGGTCCTATTCCCTGGGATTAAAACCCCTATTAGGGTTAGTCACACTCTAACCAGATCAGGGCCCTAATATACTTAGAGAAAACCCAATTCAACTTCTACTTCGGACCTTTTTTTTTCTTTTTCTTTCCTTTTCCCCCTGCCGCATTAATTGTTTACACTCTTGGTATTAAAAAAGTTTTCCTTTCAGTTCTTTAATTTGATCGATCCTTCCATTCATTTACAATAATCTGAGTTTTGCTTCCATAAACTAATAGACAGTTAAGCCCCATCCAACGTTATTATGAAAATTTAATGATATTCGGCCGTCCATAATCCCCCCGAAGCCCGCCAATCTTTAAATAATGAACACAATTTTTGTGCTTCCCTTTTATCATTGCATTTCAAGTCGGTGCGATTGCTTCCCCGGGTACTCGGCAACGAGTTTTCTTATTTCACAATTTTTTCTATATAATTTACGCGCGACTTTTATATCTACCCCCCGGAATAATTGTTCTATATGGTTTCTCGATATCGTCAACAAGGGAGTTTATAAATTACCGTTGGAGCATTTAATTTACGGAAAATAATGAACGCGAGTCAAACGATAACCGATATTAATTAATTCCTACGTTCCGATGTGGTCTTAACAAGTCTAGTCAGATTATAAGATGTACCCCGAAGGTTTATGGTTTGATGTTTATAAGGGAGCAAGTTCTGTTTAACTTTACTTAAATATTAAACAGACAATAATAAGATGGTTTGCTGATGAAACCGAAGAAAGTTTCTTCGTGATAAATACATGGAAAAAGAAATATGAAGTGCACTATTAAATTTCTATTTAAGTTAGACATATTGTTTGGCTATTATTAGCCAACATAAGTAGTTTTCGTTGATATAATGAGGTTATGTTCAGTCCTCATAAGATAAGTGTAGATGGAAAAAGAAATATGAAGTTTTCGTTTCAAATTGAGGTTATGTCGAGTCCCTATAGGATAAGTGTACGGTTAAATCAGCCATACACACTTTATGTAAACGTTTAAATATTCATTTTAGTCGATTTCATATCTAGGTCCTTCTGCAAATAGAATAAATTCTTACTAAATTAGTTAAAAATTGCTAGAAAAACTTTTTTTTGTCCATCAAATTAACATGACTAATCGAATCGAATCGAAAATGAAACTTTCTTTGAACTTCAAATCTCGCGAGAGCAGTTTTTTTGTTCCGTCGTCATTTCTTGACATTTTTTCGGAATCATTAATAGGTCGGGAATTAAATACAACAGTTCTGTCATATTTCTTTGAAAGAGGCGGGTAGAAAATAAATGTTTGCCCGTTGTAACTGCGCTGCAACAACGGTTTTAAAATACGCCATCATTAAGGACATGCAACTGGCTTCTTTCTTGTCTCCCTAGCACCCTCGTCTTTCATGCCATTTCCTTATTCTCCCGATGCGTTTGTTACTTTCTAGGTCTCGATCTTTTTTCCTCTCTCTCTCTCTCTCTACTTTATTCTCCAGCGAACACCCCCTTCCTGTTTTTTCTGGACAGCTCTCGAGGCAGTCACATAAACGAGATTGTCTTCCCTCTTGTATCCGTTTACACACCATTCTACTTTCGACTTCTTCTTTTTACCTTTTCTTTCCCGTCTCTCTGATAATAATGAAAAAAAAGAAGAAAAAAAAATACATATATATACGCATAATACATGCAACAATCATGCGCTTCACATTGGAATTAAGAAGTTAATATAGCAAGATTTGCCCACGTCTAGCGAATGATTTTTTCCCCCTTATTTCAAACAGGGATTAAAAGGGATTCTCGAATGTAAATTAAATTATTGACCGCTTAATTATAAGCGAATAAATATTAATGTTATTTGCAACTGGTGCCCCCCCCCCCCCGGACTTCGCGAGAAATATTAATTTCCACTGGCAACTGGGGCATCAATTTATCAGCATTTTCCCCGATATTTAATCAATTAAATTAGGGCTACATCTGCTTAATAAAACTGATAAATTAATGCGCATTAATTGTAGAAAAAGGGTGAGCCGATTCGCAATTAATTTACCGAGTTATGCGATGAATTAATTACAACCACGGGGCAATGTGTATTTTAGTATCAATAATTATTTTTGCATTGAAATCAAACCCGCGCGCTTCCTTTTACATCATTTAATTTATTGAATAATGTAAAAATGACCTCCCCATTTATTTGCTTTAATTTATTAAAGCGCAGAAATTTAATAAATAGGCAACGCTCTACACGGGGGAAAAAATTATTCGCTTCGGTAGGTAAATGAGTTTATTTAGCAATTTTTAACTAATTTAGTAAGAATTTAGTCTATTTGCAGAAGTACCTAAATATTAAATCGACTAAAATGAATATTTAAACGTTACATAAACTGTATGGCTGATTTCACCGTATACTTATCCTATGGGGACTCGACATAACCTCATTTTGAAACGAAAACTACTTATATTGGCTAATAATAGCCAAACAATATATCTAACTTAAATAGAAATTTAGTAGCGCACTTCATATTTATTTTTCCGTGTATTAAATAACATATGTAACCCAACATAAAGTAAAAAATGGTGTAAAAAAAGAAAACTGGTCGTGTCCTTATCTAATCATTCGCTTAAATATGCATCATTTGCACTTTTGGAACAATTAAAAGTTATTACCAGGATATAAATTTTATTTTCGCAATTAAAACGTTATATATAGCGTTATTAAACGTAACTTCACATGTATTATATAAAGTTTTTTTTTTTTTATTTGTCTTGCGCTGTAAATTACACGCATCCTCTCGTAACGCGATTTCATACCTTTGATTAATGGGATATTTACATTTATAATAAATCACTTTAAATTTAATCGTGTTTATTCACTTTTTAATAACATTATTATTTGCGAGAGGAAAATTGATAATAATTAAAATGTACGCGTGTTCGACGTTTGGATGGCGGGAAAAATTCGATACAGGTGAAATTCGCTGCGTGATTTCGTGGCTCTTAAGTAAAATTTAATGGAAATTTAAGTTATGCCGAAACATGAAGCTGCAACGGCATAAAACTAAATGCAGTAATTAGATAATTTAAAATGAATGAAAAAAAAAAAAAAAAAAAGAAAAACCTGATACGGTGTTCGCGCGGTCGTAAGCAAATTTTGAATAAATTATTTAATATATCGGTGGAACATTTGGAAACCCCTTAAGAATTCGCCTTTCTCATTAAATTTCTAATTCTGTGCCGATACGATACGAAGACTCGTGTAGCATCAAAACAAAATTAGTCGAAACTTCCATTAAACTTGAAAGGATAATGTGATGTTAATGCAATATTAAGAAAATTATTTTGTTATTACGAAACGAGTAAAACAATTTTACCCTTGTTAGAAAATAATTTTAATATAATTATAAGAGTAGAACTGGTGAAATTATAAATTTTCAAACCATTATCAGTCAAATGATAATGAAGATAATGTGTTTAAATTGAAATATTTCTATTAGAAAACAGAAATCTTGTGAAAAAAGAAAGACGTTAAGCCAATATTTGCTTATCAGAGTTCACTTATTTTGATTGAAATGTGTCAAAATTTCCGAGTAACTCGAATAACCTTAACTTGGCCATATTTCAAAGTAAACGTATTTTCCCCGGCACATCTCAAAGGAAGTTGAATGAGTTTTATGACCATCGCTTTACATTTAACGTTTAGTATGGATTTCAACTCCGCGCTAACCGTCCAAACTTTCGATCTTTTTTAACTTTTGAACACATTTCTCTTTGGTGAGGGTGCGTATCTTTAGCCCCCAAGTGGGGATAAGAAAATGCAACTCAACGTCAAACACCCAATCAGATTATTTTAATACCCCCCATTCTTTTTTTTATAGAAATTTCTTAAAAGAAATTTTCAAGATTAGAATCCAATTGCGATTAAATTAATTCAATAAACGATCATTTGGCTCAAAGTTATTTCACTCTCCAATGACGAAGATAATTAAAGGATATAGAAATGGATGTAAATACCAAACAAAAACAATAATATTGTTTGTTTACGTACAAAGGACATAAGAATGGATGTAAATCTAAAACAAAAACAATAATATTGTTTGTTTACGTCCAAAGGACATAAAAATGGATGTAAATATAAAACAAAAACAAAGTCAGACTATATTTTGTACGTCTTAAAACCTTTCATTTTTCATTCCTATCAATTATTCTTACAAAATTGAAACCCAATCAAATGGCATCGGGTCGCCCCTGGCCCTGCCCCGTCACCGGATAATAAACAATTATTGATCGGTTCCTAATAGCTCAATCAGTCGCGAGCTTAATTCAAATGTGCAAAAGCAACGCTCGTCGTCCAAACAAATCAATTAGCATAAATTCGAAATCGCCGCACCGGCAGCTCCCCCTCCCCCTTCCACCCCCGCCAAAAGCCCACCCAATCGCAACAGTGGCACAAATAATACAACGGCCATTGGATGGAAAACTGGCGCCAGCCAAAGACATTCAAATATCTGTTTTACATTATCTTGATAATCTGCTCCATTTTGTAACCGTCTAGAGAGCTCTCCCGGTGTTCCGGTGACGTTGGCGCGGGGCCGCGAGAGGGGGGCGCCCTCTATTGGTGTTGGCTTGCACGTGTGCGCGGACGTACGCGCCTGGGCTCGCCTCCATATCGTATTTCAAACTACGCCAGGCGATGTAACTACGGGTTAGCTCGGGTTCAAGGGTCGCTCGGGGGTTGAAGGGGTGGGGAACGGGAAGGGGGGCGGCAAAGGGTGCACCAAAGAAGAGGCAGAGGAAACGAAGATGAAGAAGCGAACGGGCGAGAGCCTTCCCCCCCCCCTCCCTCTTACCCCTTACACCCGCCCCAGCAGGAGCTATCGCTCGGCACAAATCTCTATTCAAACAAATATCAAAGTGCTGATTTAGCGGCGGTGTACTTGGCTGCGCCTAGGGCGGCAAGGTGCAAGGTGCTCCGCGCTAAACACAAGCCCGTGGCGTTAACAAAATTCGCGTCACCACCGATAGCGACCCCGCTTTTTCTTCCCTCGGCCGCGCTCGCGCGCCATTCGTACCTAGTAAAAATGAAACTTGTATGGTCCATATGTGGTCCATAAATGTTTTAACAGTTTCACATAAGGAAATAAAAAATATATAGACACATGTCTTTACTTAATCCATATATAGTCATATATGGTCGATATATGGCAGAAATTGATATAAAATACTAGCCATATATACATTTAATAATTTCCCTGAATGGAAATCCAATTATTGTCATGTATCAACCATATATGGCAATATATATGGATTAAGGAAAAACCTATGAACGTCCATATGTGGATTTTTTATTTCCTTATATGATGACTATACATGGATCGTATATGTTTCATTTTTTCTAGGGATTCGACGAGCTCGCTCGACATTGGCTCATTTCAATAATGGCCAACTCAGTTGGACCATCCATCCAAGGCGCCTTATCAAAACCATGCACGGGGAAATAACTTACGCTCGCAGCCCCCAACCCCTAACCCCCAACCCCCAGACAGAAAAACCAAAGACCTTATTTTGCACCTTGTTGCCAGGGCTCCACCGGCAATCACCTGGGGAAAGACCCGACAATGTTTGGCGATGCAAATTTTATGGCGATTCCCCTTTTACGGTCGCGTTTTCGCGACGCTCGCGTGTCCCTCCCCAAGATTTGTGGCACGAAAAAAGAGATGTTTGGAGACGCAGTTAGTTTTACGGTAAGGACACAGTTTATCCCCCCGCGTTAGATAGTAATGATGTTAATTTTGCTGCTGCTTTTTTTTCTCTCTCTCTTTCTTTCTTATTACGCCTTTACCTTATGTTACAGTTCCCGATGCTTCAGCGGGCGGTTTTACCCTGGAATTTAACTTTGAATTTATCTGTCCGACTTCCAGCGAAATCGATACCCCGTTAACGTTGACTTTAAAATATCAGCCCCTGAATTATTTTAATGATTAATGCAAGTAATTTCGTACATTGTTCGGCAAAAGTTATATATTGCAATACTTGTGATAAATGGAGCAATTGAGATTTATATACGCCTGCTAAAACATACGATTCATTTGAGAATTATTAATTTAGTCGGGGGTGAATCGAGAATATCGCAGTTTACGTCGACCATAGTAAAATTTTGTCATGGCATGCCACATTAGTATGGTTCCTATGTGGATATCACATATACAGCCCTACCTAGGTTTGCCATATCAGGGCCATACAAGGTACCTATTAGGAAAACATGAGAAAGGGTATCATCACAGGGTTCCGATCGGGTTTCCATGTCGGTTACACCCATATGCAAAGCCCTATTTGGATACCTTATTAGGACCTAATATGAACATATGGATGCCCGGTCATGGCCATATTTCTCCCCGATTGCAATTTTTGGAATGGAAGGATAGAAATTTGGCCTGAATATTCAGATACTTTATTCGCCAGCCACAAGTGACAATCGAACGTACGAATTGGAAATGTTCTTAATGCGCTCCGCTTGTAATAGGTTCCCCTATCAAGCAATCTGATCAGAATTGAACGGTGCGCACAATGCCGCAAATTATAATACCAAAACATAATCGGATATTAAATGAGAGTGAAACTGCAAGATTATAGCCAGCCGACTTTGCGCAAACCAGTGACGCTCAACCACAAATCAATTAAGCACCGAGGAACGACAAAATTTCCTTTATTTTCGACCAATAATTTGTTTAAATTAATTTATATTTGCCCGGGCAATCGTTGCAAATTGTCAATATCATTTTTTAGATCCTTTCAAATAAAATTGGAAAAAAATTTTATTGATTTCCCCAAACATGGGGGGGGGGGGGAAATTAATTAAAAATAAACAACGCCCGGGAAGACGGATAAAAATATAACAATTTAACGATATTTTTTCATCAATTTTTAAATAAATGTAAAGTATTAAGAAACACCAATGTGCCGAGTTAAAAACATCGAATTATATAAAGCACTTTATTTGCAGGAATTCGCGTGGAGGTGGGGGGGGGGGGTTGAGCGTCACTGGTTTGCCTAAAGTCTGCCAGTTTCACTCTTATGGATATTAAACGGTGCGTTCAACTATTTCGTACATCAGCTAAATCATTTTCAATGATATTTACGGGAGTTAATACGCCGTGTTTATCTTGCACAAGAACAGTCGTATCGATCGGCGCCGCGAGGAAACTTCGTGTCTTGTATACACGCAAAAACAATTTCCAAAAGTGTCAGTAAAAACCGCCCCGAAATTCATCTTAGTCATATTAAAATTACCAAACTAATTCTTTGACGGCGACGACAAAAACGATAACGTTGAGTCATTTCCAACATTTAATAATGAGGTAGAGAGCAGTGAGAAAAAAAAAACAAAAAACCGGTCAAATGTACCAAATAAGAGTGTTGTCAATTTCTTCTTGCGTCATCTGATCGAAACTCGCAAGACATATTATTACCCGGGGCTTGCCATACGAAAACCAGAATGGGCCCCGGCAAGGTCTTCATATGGCGTGCCAAGCGTGGAATACCGGACGAAAACCATACCGGGGGCCCGAGCGGATAAACCTTGTCAGTACCCTTTATTATTACCCTGGGTTTGCCTTGCGAAGACCAGATTGGGCCCCGATTAGGGTTTCGTATGGCACGCCGTGGACGGGAATGCCCTTCTCAATACCCTGCAGGGATTCAACTGGGTGATCACGTGGCAAGCCACGGATGGCAAACCCTGTAAATGCCCTCTTGGGCCCCAACTTTTTATTTATATTAACTATAACTATAACTATAACGCAACTTGATCCGTCAAGCAGTAAACATTGAATTATTTATTTCATTTAAGGGAATTCAGCAATATTGCGTTAATTGTGAAAACCTTTTAAAGCCGTATTTATATTTCAGTAAGTTTATGGCCCGCGTTGCCGTAGACCCTCATTTTCTTTAGTTTCAGCAGGCCTAAGCCCGTCTGCTGAGGGCGGTAGCTGCTTAATTTCAATCTACAAAATCTTATTAGCGATAATTAATGTGCAATCTCTGCTTCTAATCGGCTCGTGAATCGAGCGCGATGCAAGTGCAACGGCGGCAAGTCTCCTTCGCGTACCTCACTGCCGACATTTCTGCTTTACATTTCAGACACAAGGAGTCACGATGAAAATCTTAGCCCGCGCAATTAGCTCACTGATAAGACGCCTCGCCTAAAACTTATTTACCCCCCTTTTCACATGTGCCAACGCTTTAACGCTAATGCAGAAATATCTTCTACACTGGGACAATTCTTAATTAACAAACGATAAATTGACTTTAGGCTGAGCTTTTAAGCTGCGTCAATAATTGGTACCAAGCATTCGGAAGTGTTTTAGGCAAATCTCAAGAAATTATTGTAATCAAACGTAAGCTGACATTATTTTCGGTGACGTTTCTTACTTTTAATTACAAGCTCTCGTCGTCACAAATTTGTATTAACGCTTCGTAATATTCGCTGAAAAACTGGCTGGTGCTTAAAAATAATTTTCACCTCTCAGATTTACAATCCGAGATTAATTACGAAAGTAATTGCAAATTAGAGTAAGTAAGTATTAAGTATGGAATAATATATCATTCGAGGGGGGAGTTCAATTATTGAACTTTTAAAAATTCTTCAATTTATAAAAGTTATTCCATTACTGGACGATATTCCCCTTCGATATATCTTTGAGAGGTATTTCCTGTAATGATTAAAGCTTTTGTCTTTGCGTTGGAGACTGATCTGATTCTTCGAATATAAAGCTGCGTTTTAATGCATAATGATACAAAGGAAAATAATTTCATCATTGGGAAAAAGTTACAATAAAGTTTACATTAAATTTGTATTCATATTTGTAAACAGGCAAATGAGAAAATATCGAAGCTACAGTCCAAATAAAAATTTCACCGGGGAAACCATTCCAACCGCTGGGGCCCAGAAGGGCATTTACAGGGCTTGCCATCTATGGCTTGCCACGGGATCTCCCAGCTGAATCCCTGTAGGGTATTAAGAGGATATCCCATCCACGGCATGCCATACGAAACCCTCACCGGGGCCCATTCTGGTTTTCGCAGGGCAAGCCCCGGGTAATAATATGTCTTGCGAGGTCCGATCGGATGACGCAAGAAGAAATTGACAACACTCTTATTTGGTACATTTGACCGCGCCCTCGTGTGGTCCCCTTTTACTCCAGTGGCAAACCCGGTCTGCCCCCAAAAGGGCCACGTATTACATCCATGTGTGGGACACGTTGGGCGTGCCTCCTCGGGGCCCGGAATATAACTGGGGCAACCTAGTAAGGGCCCAGTCAATACCTTCTTGAGATTTTTACTTGGGAGCAGAAGCCATATTTGAGCCACGCATGGCAATCTCTGGCAAATAAATATTATAAAATTATAATTAATGATTTTATTCGTCAGACTTTAGCCAACGTGGCGATATAAAAGTTTGACCACGACACTCCGAAAGGTATAAATCAGCGGCAGATAAAGATGTCGCAAAACGCCCCGCTACTTTGGGTGGTTGACTGGGTGCGAGCGAGGGAGTCGCTTGTAAAATCTACATGCCAACCGTCGCGGCACTTTCCATTGTTCCCCCCCTCCTCCCCTCCAAATTGCCGGGCAAAAAAGTCGCGGGGCATAAGTTGGCGGCGCTTTATGATATCCCTTGCTTCTTGCCACGGGGATCGCGCGACTAATTGCCATTCGCCAGTGCGAACTGGTGTGTGATTTGCATTCCCGCGATTAGTTCTGGCCATTAATATCGCCGGCCAAGTTATTCCTCGGGCGGCGAGAGTTTCGCCGAGCGTTGTTTACACTTTCGACGGCACCGCGAGGGATCCGCGAAAAATAAGCAAACTTGCCACCCCGCTGGGAGTAACCCGCGATCCATTGCCATGTTATTGCCTTACTTGCATATGACAGCGTCGAGCAAGTGGGAGCGAGAGAGAGAGAATCCTCTCAAGATGACACTGAATCGTTTTCAAAAAGCAAAATGTAAACAAACTTTGTTTTTGTTTTCTATTTACATCCAGTTTTATGTCCTTTGGATGTAAACAAATAATATTATTGTTTACATCCTTTTAATTTGACCTTCCAAATATATACAAACGTTGTTTCTTTACGTATTCAAATGAAAAAGAACGTTTCGTCCCTCAGTTCCCATCCTCTCAAGAATGGTACGTCGTTATTCTTGAGGAATGGTTGCCGATGAAGGTTCCCAAAGGAGCTGGGATTACCATGCAAAGTATTCAGTTGCCAACAGCAATCTGTTTTGGCCCTCAAAGAAACACATATATTTCAGATTTTTTCCATGGAACATTTGGTTATTTTCGTCGAATTAGGTACGCAAGCACCAAGGTAAGCCTTCAATAGACCAGCTAGTTAGGGACTACTGATTGGAATCTGATTCAATTTCGGACGCAAGGTTTATAATCAAATGAACGAAACTATCTGACATTTGGTCCTTATTGGTGGATTATCATTATGAGATCAAAAATTATGTAAACCGTACAAGGAAATTTCGATTCCAACCATGGGTCTTGGGTAGAAATTTACGAGATTTAATGGAAAGAAATCCTGTTTGCGGGCTCGCCTAATCTTAATGGAATTTGAATAAATCCCAAATAAACAGGGAAGGATGGAAGCAATTTTGTGGACTTAAACTTTGCTAATTGTCTATCAGAGGGGGCTACCCCAACTAAATAACTCGAACGAGGTGCTAAACTGCGCCGAACCGTTGTCATTTGTTTGAGCTTTTAGATTCCCCCCGCCCCCGTTTTACATCTGTATCCGGGGTTAAAGCGTTTTATAAGCAATTCCCGATATAAAGGCTCTTTAATACAATTACAAAGTCCTGCTTGATCCGGATTAGTGCAGCTTTGTGCAACTTTATCCAACCTCGACCAATTCCTCTCGTGACTGAGTAACTCTACGCGATTTATCCCGCCGAATTATTGCCCTGGCACTCATTTAATAACGATCAATTTTGTACATTTGATTGGATTAGCCTGGCCACTCTTTTCTCACCCATGTTTATGACATTCCTTTGCCCAGCTGACTTCCCCTTTCTACCCCAGCAAAGAGGGGGATGATAAAGTGGTGGGACAAAAAAATGTGGAGACCATTGGAGACAATGTGTTAATTTTGCCGAGTGGGCTGATCTAATTAAGGTATTCCAGGGTAGTACGTAACCGGGCAAACGAGGGGCAACCTGGCGAAAGCCACTAAAATCCGGTATTCATGGCCGGTGCTTAAGTTTGTTTGGGAGCTCCGGATGAGTGGCGCTCCGGAACACATCGGATGCTGTACGACGGAGGGAGGGTAGGGGGGGGGGG
>JABFPN010002596.1:0-21484 GCA_022817305.1 Leptoteleia sp. ZL-2020 | reverse complement strand
AGTTCAAATCAAGGTGAGTATAAAGTAAATTTTTTTTTATATAGAAATGCTTTGTCAGCCACTATGGCTCGACTGTGGCTCCTGGCCGCGTCCCACAGTCGATCCATTGCGGCAACATGTGTGGCTTATTGTGGCCAAGACTGTGGGCTCCCGCATGCCACAGTCTTAGCCACAGTGCTGCCATAGACTCTGCCACAGTGTTTTTTCCACGCGGGAAATCATATGTAATGTATAATTTCGCACTGAAGTTACAAATTTCACATGATCCTTGCGGAAACTACTCTTTGAATTTGAATTTCTAAAACAAAATGAAACTATTTGTATAATTACAAAATCAAACCGACTAACTGCGCGATAGTATCTGCATTTCTCTCGATGGACTATTCTAGACAAACTTTAGTCCCCAATTATAATTAGCGATACGCTTTAATTAATTTAAAAGAATCGATATCGATAAGTAAACGTTTGAATAAAGCAGAGATGCTGCGATAAGAACATTCTTGTCTTTTTTAAGCTTCTCAAGCTTTTTATTAGGAGTGTACTCAGAGCACTGTCCATTATTTTCTTATAATTGGTAACCGATCAAATCATACTTGTAGACACTTGTAATTTTACAATTTTTTTTTAATTTACATAAACATCATGTAAACTTAACATTAACTGATTTTTAGTTGAATAATAAATATGTGAATGAAATGAGAGAATAAATTTGCGCTGATTGCAAATGCATCAGGAAGCAATATGAAATTTACGGGGGCATAAATTATTTCAGATTATTTAGGTAAATAATTGTTTATTGTAACAATAACAAATTACATATTTATATATCAATATTATAGAAAATGTAATACTAGGGTGAAATGAACCTTAGTAAATTTTAAAATCAAGGCCTGAAAAGATAACGCAATATATGAGTCCTGTATATGGATGTAAGGCGGGACTGCGTATGGTTCCAACCGGGTATCTTCAATGAAATACTCGGTCTAACCAGAACCACACATTTCCAGGTAAAGTCAAAATTTCCGTTTGTAAAAGTTTGATAGGATAAAGTTTACAGTACAGGAGCATATTACTTCGGAATATATAATATAGTAATTTGTTATATTTACTCAAGTTTAATACTTGAGTTATAATAGAAATGAGGTGTAAATCGATGCATAATAAGGTTATCTTGTTTTACGTATTTATTCGAATAATAATCCACGTTATTAATATATATAAAGTTTTGTTATAACTTAATTATAATTGTCAAGATGACTTGTCTATAATTTCTGCTTATTGAAAGTAATGAAAATAAATGGATACATTTACACATTGAAAAATTTAGTGTGTAAATTAGTAAGTGTAACAAGACATCGTCAATATTAATTACACTGAGAAAAAATATACAATAATAGTTATACTGAATTTATACTTAGGATTTCATTTATTAATAATTATAGTTGAAATTATACTATTTATAGTATACTTTATCGTACTGGCTAATACATTTTGTCATAAGTACACAGATATCAGAGATTTATCAACAATGCAGTAAATATTGTAATACAATCTTTCTCAGTGTTGGTTATAAAATAATTTTGAAAAATTGGAATTGAATGAGAAGTAAAAAAGTTTAAAAACGAATAACATAAATAATGTTCGTAATGTGAAATCGATTTGTACTTGATTATATGAATTGTATGATTCCTTATTTGGAAGCACTAACAAGTTTCCACTAATGTCCGAGTAATGAAACCCATACACGAATCTCCTAGCCTATAATATAAGTTATTAATGAAATAATTATAACTTTTCTAATGGGTCTCAACTATCTGTATTATTTAGATAATACAAGTTTTGCTCCGAGTTCTTATTATTTGTTTTAAATTAACGTCGTGTAATGATATGCATACATTATATTCTATTAATCTTTACACTTCAATTAAAATATGTTTCCGCATTGCGTAATAAATAAATTTAAATGTATTATTATAATTATATAAATTAAAAATTATATTGAATATACATGCATTTATAAACCAATCTAAATTGAGCACAATTATTTATATTCGAATTTTTCATTTTTTGTTTTGTCAGTTTTTGCGAAAGTTCAAGGACTGGCCAATCAGAGTAGAGTATTTGAATAAAAACTGCAAAACAGTTTCGGTTCTAAAACGTGCAAAAACTGACGCAGCTGAGTATATTGTAAAACTCTACTTGTTTTTCTGCAGATGAAAAGGTGGTCATTTATATAGCGATTCATTTGATTTAAAGTGAAACAATCATAACGAAAGTTTTATTCAACACAACGTAGCCTCACTTCTCGAGTAATAACAAGCAATATTAATTAATATAAGACAATAGAAATTTTGTTTTTTAATTATTTATACGCGATCATTTTTCTCTTTTTATAACAAATACACTGAGAAAAAAGTAATAGTAAAATTGAAAACAATTTATATCCATTTGAGGATATCTCTGAAGAGTAAAAAGTTTTACTATTAAAAATAGTAAAAATGATAATTATCAAAGCAATTTGTAGTACTTTTCTACTAATATTTCCTACATGACATTTAAATTTTACTATTATTAACAGTAGAAATAATTACTTTTCCAATATATCCTCAAATTGATACAAAAAATAGTAGTTTGTGATACATCTTTTTTCTCAGTGTACTATTTCTCACACTCGTTTCAACTGAGTTGCGTTGAACTTTCTATTGTACAGACCTTGCAATTTGTTTTTGTAATTAAATGATCCTCCATATGTTTGCAAACATTATTTTTTTTACATTTTTCTTAGTAAAAACATATTGCTCTACAGTTCCATCGGTAATTCAAACTTTGTAATTTGCTACTCTAATAATACTAACATCTTGGTCAATACTAAAGTAATACTGGTAATTTCTAACACATGTTAAAATTAGTACTACTCCAACTTACGGAATGAAATGCATATTATGATTGTATTCTTACGATTCTGTAATTCAATTATTGTGCCTTGGTATTCTAACAATGCTAAGCTAATATTAATATTACCTTGATCGAAATTAGCTATATCAACTTGTAATTAGAAATTAGGAAAAAAACAATAATAATAAATCGTATTATCAATTTCGAATTAAAATATCTTTTCTGGTAAAAGAGTTAATGGCAAATGTTCTTAGAGAATGATTCCGACGAGGGTCAACAGTAAATACAATTTCTTGCTAATGCAATTTTTCACATTATTCTTAGCACATTGTCCAATGAAAAATTACCACTGCAATTCCGGTAAGAATAATATCGCGGTGTAAATCCGAAATGAAATACTTAAATTCATTCAATTTTTGTAATAGTGTATACTGAGAGAAATTCACCGATTTAACTCGACTAAAATTGTATAGTTGCAATATGATTAGTTGCTATAACTAATGCTTCAATTGCAAATATAGTTACAGCAACTGTAAACTGTAGAATCGGGAATTATTTTAACCGCAACTCTATTTCACAGTCGGTCTTTGGGTCAATTGTAAAAGTGAAATTGCAACGTATAATGAATTAAATTTAGAACAAATTTATATGTTATTATTTATAACAGTATAATTGTTTGACGTCATAAATTTTAAAACAACCTCTAAAACAATTAAGTAACGGAAACGATTAAAATTACATTAAAAGATACATTCCAAGCGGAAAAATCAGTTTTGGCATGATCTAGATGACAGCTGCCAGACTATATTTGGACAGTATCTAAACTAATTTTTCCACACGGGATAAAAACAAATTAATATAGATCACCAAAAGTATTTAATTAAAAAAATTAAACCATAGTTCCGTTTTACAGCCTTTTTACTTCCTTTTTTTACTATTGCTTGATTTTTCGTGATTCTACTTTACAGTTCCTCTCAGCTCTAAATATTTATTTCACGAAGTGAACGGCACTATAATTGACTTCGAAATCAAACTTCGATCTTCGTATTTACGATAATCGAAACTTTTTCTCAATGTAGCAATTTTTATTCCAATTTCCCGGTCCATGTTCGCAGCGGGACAATGTAGTTGTAAAGCGGCGCACTTGTCCGGGCTGTTTGCATTCGGACGAATTGTCAAATTTAATGAGCTCTCGCGAGTGTTTGGCCGTGGCAACAATGCCGCCACGAGTTTTACGTCCGAGGCGAGCGCAGTCCACGACCCCCCCCCCCCCCCCGGCTTTCAACTTTTACACGACGACCGACAAGTTTCGCTTTTTGCTCGCGCGCAAATGACGCCTCAAATGAATACCGCGGAAGCAATTTTCAAGGGAGATTATCCGCGGGATCGCCGTCATAAATGGAACACATTTCTTTGGATCGGATTGCGCCGGAAATTGCGGAGATTAGCGAAGATAAAGGGCCGTAATCTCCGCGGCGACTTTTCACTCGCGGCAACCGCTACTTACGAGGATTAGCATTCTACGGTGTTTGTCTGCATTTCGTTTCTCGTGGAATCGTTGTCGTGTTTCGCGTCGCAGCGCTCAAAGAGCTTCCCAATGTTGCCCCGATGGCGATTCGCATCGGCCCCGTTTCCCTTCGCGGCGGCAAAAAAGATTCATTTTGAGCCGAGGGTTGTTTCGCAACGTTTTTTTTTCCTTCGTTCTTTTTTTTATTTTTTGTTTTTTTTTCTTTGTGTCCCCCCACTGGCGATCGGTTAACGCACTTCCCGGCGAACCTCGGTCACATCGCAGAAAGCTCGACGCAAAAAGTGAGCCACACCGTACGAGAGCAACCGCGACGCGTGGTGGCGGCCCGCTTACTGTTATTCCATCTGCTTTCAGCGTCAGAAGTGGCACCGCTTGCGCAGACTCTACGCTCTCGTGGACGATCCTTTAAATGTTGGCAACTCAAGTCCGAGTGGGCCGATAACAATTTTTTTATTCCCATTTTACTGGCCGCAAAAACTCAATGTTGCCTTGGCGTGTTTTGCAATGTCGACTGATTTTCATAATTGATCGAGTCCACTGGAATCTTAACGATTTTTTTTTTCACTCGCGAGGGTGATTTCGGCGACTCGCGGACGGTGGGATTTTCGAAAATGAATTATTTATATTTCGTAAAATTGATTTTTCACTCCACGTCGGCGGGTTTGAATGATTGAAGCACGTTTCAATCATTTTACAATGACCGCGGTGGAAATGATTTTCCCGGAATGGATAGTGGCGTTTTGATTAGGAATTTAGATCGTTTTAAAGTTGATTTTGTCATGTGGGAACATACCACTGGAATAATGTAATCTAATTAGTTTGGGTGGTGCGATATTAATTTTTTTTATTTCTCTCGTAATCCGAAATAATTTTGATAATTTTATATTGATCAATTCTAAATTGTATGGTATTTAAAACATTACTTTTTAAACATTATTTTTTTAACTTTTTCTATTATTAATGATTATTTTTTAATAATGAGATGCATAATAGTTTGTAAAGATCTGTATAAATTTTTTAAACTATAATCTGAAGGGAGATTACATGAGAAATTCAATTAAAATTTATGAAAAGTGTCTGTGTAACCCAGGGAATACATTGAGGGAAAAAGAAAGGTTAATTATACGGAGAGCAGTGTTTCGTATATAATTATTTTAGTTTATAATTATGATGGCAATGAGCATTTATTTGTTTCCCGTTGTACATTCTTACATAATTATATTTTAAACATATAATTTGGCCAGAACCACAAGCATCAAATTACACTGAGAGAAATATACTCCGAATATATACGATTATTCTAACCTATTTTTCTTATCAGATATTAGAAATTTGAATGCATAAGGCAGTGATTCTAAAAAGTACTATCACTGATAGGACAACTAAAATGAAATGTAAAAATTATAATTACCAATAATTGATAACTATAAGTTAGCGTTATTATATAAAAAAGAAATTGTTTTGAACTTTTCATCGTTTGAGTTATAAAAGGAATTATTTACCGACCACATTCTTTATTGTTATTTTCACAGATTCGGTTTTTCTAACTGACGTTTAATGTCACACTGTCTTTTCGTCATGAAAACGTGTACGATTTTTCAAATGCGCTATAGTTGCTTCTAGAAAATGATGAAAACTGTAAAATATCCGTCATCCTTAAAATCTGTACTTGCTCTACAGAGTTTACAGGCATTTTTATATTGCACTGAGAAAAAAATATAGTACATATTACCGAACTTTTTGGCACTCCAACACCCCGACCAAGTGTAAAAATATATTCCACAGTTCGTTAAATTTGTACCGAACTTTTAGTAGTCATCACCGGTTATTCGTGAAATTTTACTGAACTTTATGGGGATAATTTTACAATTACAAAAAATCCTCGACAATGGATTACCAAATGTCCGGTGAAATTTAATGAATCTTTTTTCCCCACTGTGAATTATTATCAATGCGAATTATTGTACTCTCGATTAACTTTTACGATTTACGAACTATTCTTCAATTTTGACACAAAACGTGGGGCGCTATTATAAAACAAGGCAGGTATAACATATTTTATGAAAAAGCAATTTTCGTGATAGCAAGAAAGGAAAGCGGTTACGTTTGGTTTTGTGTTCTTGAGGCGAGAAATACATGTCCAAATAATGATTAGTGTGCAATAGTTTGAAAAATAGATGGCACAGAAATAACAAGCACGATAGAACATTTTATTTTTAAGAAGATATTTATTTAAAAAAAATAGCTTGCGCGGCAAAGTTATTCCAATAGCATGCTTCTTGTTAACTTTAATAGACAATTTACGACCAGATAGAACTTACATAATATCTTGTAAGTTATACAGAAGCTGAACTAGTTAACTGAGGCGTTTAAAGTAATTCCTGTTTTCAATAAACAATACAAACTCAATTTTCCTAGTTAGCCGAAGTAATTATAATGAAATTGTTTTATTAAATACTAAATTAAAAACTGCTCGTGCGATGCATCTAGGTGTTCTTTTTTTGAAATTCAAAAAAAAAAACTTGAGTCTTAGTAATTCAAGCAAAAAGTATGTCGATGCACTGACTGAATGTAAACAAATATTAATTTAATTATATATGCAAGTACGGAAACTTTGCATTAGATCGATTTATTGCATTTTGTATCGCAAGCTGATATACGTTGTAACAAAAGGAACGTAGTTTTCCACGTGAAGTTCCTCTAAGAATATATCAGTAAGATTTATCGATTTCACTTTATCTTGTAAAATGTACATGTAATATTTACGTGAAAACAAACACGTGAATAATGTTGTACAAAAATCAGTAATAGCACCAATTCTCTTTCGAAACACAACAACATAATCCAAATATTGAAGAATATCAATGAATCCAATGAACGTAATATAATTATTAAACATGTTTTAGTGATTTTATTTTAAATATTGAACGTGCAAATTCACTCTAACTATTTAATCGTCATCCATGTTAAAAACTAATAAATAAATAAAGCGATAATATTAATTATAATAAAAAAGAATTTTTAAGTAAATTTTAAAAAGTTTTTAAAAATATAACTTTAGTTAATTTAACAACAAGATGTTATTGCTTCTATGTATTTGATTTTCGCTTTAACAGAGGAAACATTAGGATCAGTAACAAAATCTTGTGCACGAGAAGATTAAATTATATTTGCTTACGAAATCTTGAATTGAATAGAAAGTTAAACCAAATGTACATATATGACGGTTATTTTACAGGTGAATCTTGCAGGTTTATAACATGGCGCATGCGCTCGGCTGTTTCACATTATTGAACTTGAGTATGGTAAAAAAAAGCACAACTTTTAGCCATGCAAAACTTCAAAGCAGTTATTACAGCAGACTGCTACAATCACGACGAGTAACTTACAACTCGGTATCTCGGTTGCTGTACGAAAGCGGCTTTCGCTTGATTCGCGAAAAGCATACAAGTAAGCGTAGCATGTGAGCGAAGGAGAAAACAGGGAATTGTGTTACTTCGATCTAGAACTGAAGAGATAGCGAGATGCGAGACGTGATAACTTTGTCAAAGCTTTTAACGTCGGACTGAAACGCTAGGCACGACAGTATTTTATGAATGTAAATGGTGCAAATTATGAAACCTCATTATACTTGGACCGAGGAAAAAATTATTATGAAAATTACTTATATTACTAATTTAATGAAATTAAATGAAATATCCTTGGAAATAATAGAAAAAATGTTAAATTGTGCCACGCGATTATTGCAATTTCAGTCATAAATTATCGATCTATTTTTTCTTACTTTTTTCTCCATTTTTTTTTCTCGTTTAACAACATTTTGATCATTATTCAATTGTTTTAACTTATTTTATTACGGTTAATATTGAAAGTAAGGATAAATGCAAGCAATGAAATCATCTTTTAAATTTTTAAAGCTGAAGGCGAGTTATACATACCGTTTGAATATGTCTCAGACGTTTCAAAATTTAATATGATAAAGTTAAACAATTGTGTTTATATTTTATATTTTTTTAATCAGGCGAAATGGTTTCATTTCAAATTAAAATAACTTGAAGTGCTGCATTTTAAAAAATGTTATTAAATTTAATGAAAGTACGATAGGTGTATTTCTCTCACGTATATTAAATTTAAGATACAAATATTGAACTTTCATCATTTCTATGTTTAGACTTTGAACAGGTGTATGAAATTTAATATAATTGTGTAAGTATAATTATACTATAAAAGAGCTTGAATTCGATCTTAATTTACAAATACGAGACGTTTAATGAAGTCATTTTTGCAGTGCACTTAAGAATCTTGAAATACATTAATTACGATGGAATTGATAAAAAAAACACTTTTTTAAAAAAATTCCAAATGAAGAAAACCTTCATAATCAATTAAAGTTTCATTTGCTGAAGTTTCATTGATTTCTCATAACAACTGTACATGAATATTATTGCAAATGCGCAAACGAGATTGTTGAATAATTGTATTTACAACATTTCGAACAATTTAATGTCTTTTTCCTATACTCTAGTATTACAATATTAAATTGTAAAGTAATCTAATTCTCTGTTATCGTATTTAAACTATTAAATTTAATTTCCAATAGCATATTTGTTAATTTAATCAAGTAAAACTATGTAAACAATTAACTTAAAGTGGACAATAAATGTGAATACTATTGCCTCTGTGAATGTTATTTGTAATCAGTCTCCCGATGGAACCTTCCCCTTTTGCGCACATGCATATCAAATAATTTGCAGATGACCTCAAATTGAAACAAAAAGTTTTGTTCGTTTGGTTTATAAATTTTCAATCGACGTCCGTATACAAATTTTGAAATATCTATAAATGGATGATGAGTTTATCTAGTACAGCCTTTAAATTCTATGTCATATTGATTTGACCTTTGAACACTTTAGCAATTTAATGAAATTTATCTCTGCAGAGACTTCCCTTATTACGATTCATTCCATTCCAAATATATTTGATAAGAAAGACTTGATGTAAAATTGTAAAATGACATTATTATGTATGATTAATGTTATGAAAAACATTTATTAGGATACTCGTAAATTAATATCGCGAACTTTTGTTTTTGGAATTTTAAATAGGTATGTAAAATTATAGGAGTTTCAAAATGTCGTGCTTTATGATTTTTCAACTTCAAAATTTGTGGCGAAATTCACGTAATTAAAAGTTACATTTAAATGTAAATATCAGTTTTGTCAAATATTTCATTCGCAGTGCAAAGTATAAAGTTGTATTCTGTGCTGTCGGTATAATTACACTTTAATGCAGTATAAAAATGTTAACAACTAATTACTCACTTAAAATTACCGTCGTAACACGTTGAATAAATTTTAGAATAAAATTAACGAAAAACAAAATAGTTCGCTTGTAAATATACAACGATGGAGGTCACTTAAATCAAATTGTAAATAAATTTCACAGTATTTTTTGTAAAGCCACAAATTTAAAATAATTTTACAATAATGATGTTAATAGTAAATGATTATTATTATAATTAAAATGAGATTTTTAATTGATATGGGAAATAATAAATTTTATAATGAGGAATAATTCAAACGATGAATAATTTTTTAATTAATGAGTTATGAATTATAATACAATATTAATTATTTCATATTATTAGACAATTATTAATTATTAAATTGAATGAATAAAAAAGTTAAATATACCGTAAACGAGGTAAATTGTAATAACTTTAAATATTCTATAACATAAAAAATAATGTAAAAATTGAGAATTGAATTTTGAAATGTATTGCGTAAATATTACAGTGTGTGAAATGCAATTTCCATTTTACATTTATTTTTTCCTTATTAGTATGCATATCTTTTCCAGTGAATATACACTGAGAAAAATATAACAGAAAAAATTAATGTTTTTAACTGTATTTGAGCCACATGTCCGTCTTTTGATAAAAATTACCGTTTTTTAACAGGAAAAATTTCGGTTTTATCTATAAATATGACATTTAAAACTAGTGTATTCGCTTTTAAAGAACAGTAATTTTTATTAAAAGACGGACATGTGGCTAAAATACAGTTAAAAACAGTAATTTTTTCTGTTGTATTTTTCTCAGTGTACACACGTATATACATTTATATATTTTTTTAGGTCATATGTACTATATACACTTATTTATTATATACTTGTATTAAGACAACTGAATAACTTTTTGACTTACTTAAAAATTATTTTTGAAAAATAGAAACTATGAATCTATTTGAGACAAAATTCTTCAAAAGAAATGGGTAAAGGTTGTTGAAGTGTAAAATTTATTAAATACCATATCAATTTATTAAGTACCACTTATTCTATAAATTACGATTCTGTACATTTATTTATATAAAATAAAAAAAGAAGGCATTTCATAATTACTGTTAAAATAGATGAATATTAACAAAAAAAAATTACTGTTAAAAATAAAATCTTAAGAAAATTGTGTTTTACAATATATAATATTAAAGTCACAATGTAGAAACAAATCTTTAAATAATATTTATTCTGGTTCGCTTTGAATGTACATTTTTTTTCTTTTAAATTTGTAACAAAAAGTTCAAGCTCAAAATAAAATATCAACCCAAGTGTGAAGTGAACTTCCAACCTCGAAATCTTTTAGCGCTTAAATCATTAACTTTAACCTCGCGAAACACGGAGTACAATTTCTGTCAAGTGACGCTGATTAGAATGAAAAATTCATGTCGTTTGAACAAGTTGGCCTAAAAAGCCAGTAAGTTTTAATAATACGCAACTATTAATTTTAAATAGTTTGTCAAATGTTACTAATTATTAATAAGTATTACAAACCTGCCATATATCATATTTAAAAAGAAAGTAATAAAAAATAAAACAATTTAATTTTGCAAATTTCTCTTGCTATTATATTATGTAATTTGAAATTGTTCAATAGTTCTTTTTAACTTCTATTTTTGTTACGAATCCATTTTCGAATTAATAAAAGGTAATTTTCGGTTCGAGGATGTAAAGAAAAACATAAAAATCTTACGCTATTACCAAGGAGTTTTCATGTCCGTCGCGGTGTTCGAGCACCGCGCGATATAGTGAATATCGAACACGTCGTTATACTAAAGCGCGATTTCTGAGATTAGGATATTTGAGAACTTGATAGCATAAAGTTTGCGTTAAAATTACAAGAAAAAACTTTATGTTTTAAAATGTCCCGTCGGAGTGACAGCAGATTTATACGCTCGTGAAAAAATATATAAATTTTGAATTTACGACTCGCTGCTTTAATGGAATTACTTTATACTTCGAATAGTGATGTCTTCTTCGAAATAACTATTGCAACTGCTTTCACCATTTTAATATTTATATAATCTGTTATTTCAGTGACAACAGCGGAATCTTATTTCCAAATAACATTTTGCATCAGTGTTAGTGTGAAGTTCAATTCTATAAATTTAAATTCAAGCTGCTTATCGTAAGTAGATTTTGAAATTGTTGAATGCGAAAAATGAAACTTGTTTGCTAACGCATTATTTCACGAGCGCTGCCCTGGAAATAAGTTACATTGAACGAAAATTTGTTTTGAGTGTAAGAATTTTCTCCGTCGGTGCCAGTTACTACCTGCAAGGTTTGCTGGTAAACGCAATATTCGGCAATTGGGTGACAAAGACGAGATTTTCGAGCTGGAAACGACGTCGTTGTCGTCGAGGACAAGTACGTTTCGCTGACGGGCTCGGTGCAGTATAAGAAAACGACGAAGGCGGCGTCTTGGACGCTCGAAAGAAATTCGTCGATTTTCGTAGACGTCTGAATTGGGCTTATTCGACATCGCGTGCCTACGTGTCACGGTCAGATTTAACGACACGTGAATTAAAGACGCCTCAATTTTCATTATTTAAACATTTCGTTTCTGAAAACCCAATTTTGCAAATAATTTCACGTAACATCAAACATTTTATTGCGAATAGCTAGAACAAACATTTTTGCAAAAATTATAAATAAATTGATTGAAACCTAAATATTATGACAGTTTTATGGAATCGAATTACTAAATTTACCAAATTTTATTATCTTGATCAACAAATTTCCTATATGATATGATAATATAATGATGCTTTCATTATATAAAAGGGTTCTTCATCAGAAAAAGTTGAGCTTTTAGAATAATATGACCTTATGTTATATTTTTTTTAACATTTAACTTTCCATTTCAAAGATTGGCCTTTAAAATCTCCTTCGTTCAACTTAAAACTTAACGTAGAATTATATTACAATCTGAAGTTTCATCAAAATTCAATTTTACCTGCTGTTAACATATTGCAATGACAAACGATCTAACCAAATTGAAATATATTGTAATGCTCAAATTTTGTGCTTTAATACTTAATTAAATCCCTTCCATTACCTCGAGCACGAGTTGAATCAAATTAGCATTAATTCATTCGTTTAGAGTTTTAATTATATATATATTACAAACTACATTTATTGCAATAAACGATGTCCAAAAGTAATATAATAAAAAATATTTACAAGCACCAAATATTGTTTCATGTAAATTCATTAAATTTCAATCAAATGCAACGATAAATTTAATGACCAGACATTTAAATATAAAAATACGGTACTTTTATAACCGTATTATCTTGTTTGCCTTTCATCAATTTTGACGCGATACTTTTCATTCGTGATACCTTTGATAACGAAATGTTTCCTTCCATCATCATTTTTCAATGCTAACGTCGAACTCATCATTCATTCGAAATAACTCTTCCTGGTTTGTCTATTCATCCCTTTAATTATAAAAAATTTTTTATTTAAGCAAATCATTCTCAGAAATAATTAGACAACTTATTCCTAGAAGTGATAAATTCATGAAAGTAATAAGTCACGGGAAACCCATAACGACACTAGTAACTATAACGAAGGATTGAAAAATTATGCTCATTACTTTTTCGATATTTGAATCGCAGCAGAAATCAGCACATTTTGTTCGAAAAATTGTGCAAATAATTAATTGCAAAACTTATCTTAACTTTAATAATGTTTACTCCATAAATTCTTTTGTTCGGATATTGATAATTGATACTCTTTTGTATCGCAGAACGGTGTAATTTGATATCGCATCGTATAACCTCTAATAATAAAAGCTATGGAAGCAATGCGCGAAAACAAAGCATGAAAAGATTTAAAACATCATGCTCTTTCGAATAAACAATAACAATCTCAACGAACACGATTTATCCCACCGAGATTTTCGTCGATGCGTATGTAATCGTGTAGTTTTAGCGTGCTAACGTATCTCTGCAGTGGGAAACGAAATTCCACGTTCATAAACATGAAAAGAAAGTGCACTAAACAGTGAGGGATGAAAATTTGATCAGTTCTTAGTCAATTCAAACAATATTTATGTTATAGATTATTAATTATTTGAACATGGTAATGAGAAATATTAAATAACTGCGTAATTTATTATTACTAAATATAAATAATAAATAATGGAATATGTCTAAAGTCAGATCATTAAATAAATTATATTTTTTTTGTTTTAGGGTACTTTTTTTATCCATACAACCAAAAATCCATACCATTATGACGTGCGTGGACCTCAGTCATCATAAATGAAGCGCAAAAACAACTCATATTTGATGGAACTTTACAAGTAAGTAAGTTTAATTGATTTATTGTTAAATTTAATTAAAATATATTTTTTAAACAAAATGAATTAACGTTTAGAATATTAAATTAGACGTTAAAAAATTTTATACTAAAATATAGAAAAAGCATTCATGTAATGTAGATGTATGTCTGTTGCACGCTTACATACATTATCTTAAAAAGTTTTGCTTGTAAAAAACTTTTATAATCATTCTACCAGAACGTCTAAATAATAAATTTTTCGGCACTGACAAATGCACCCCACAATAAGTTAATGTATCCCTCGATTGAAGAGAAACTTCAATCTAATTATAACTTCTTTTGTGGTGTACTTTGACCACGTTTGTTTACAGTAGGTTCGTTTTTTATACATTCGTGAGCTTTGCGTATTTTATACTGCGCCATATGGTAAACAAACATGCTTCAATAAAATAGCTATAATTGGGACAATAAAATGTATAAACTACCTCGTAATAAAAGGAAAGTAAGATAAGATGTATCTTAATTGAAAATGATCAATCGAATCTTGATAGGTCACGATGCGGGCGGTTAATGTCTCCCATTAAATAGGTTTTAATAATAATAGTAAAAAAATTTTTTTTTCTCAAAAAAAATTTAATTTAAATTGTACTTCAGATTCAGAAAAGGTGGTCCTGTAATTTTGACGAATCGCCCAATTTATCGCCATCTGCAGGATATCAAAATCGGTACAATTTACTTAGAAAGCACAAATTTTTATCGGTATTTTATAGTTACTTAAATTGCGAGATTTTATTTTATTTAATGCAAAGTTCGCATACCTGCTTAATCTATCTACGCAGAGTAGCAATTTAAGTGAAAAGACCCTATTTTGCAACTTTAAATGCACTCCACCATTAGTTTGCAATAATAACTTTTATTAAAAACGAATTAAAAAATATCAAATTATTTCGTTGTTTAAATTTTTTATTTGCTAAGATATTAATTCAATCACAAATTCAAATAACTACAATTAAAAGTAGCCCCGAACTCGCATCAGGTGTATTCTATCAAAATATTATTCTTTTGAAGTTCTACTGTACCATAATTAAATTTGAAGGACTTAATATAATCTGAGAAATATATAATCTAAATTTCGAAACAATTTATTAGTAATCAGATCAAGTGATATCAGTCACTTATTATCAATAAATAGGGAGGAACTGTCAAATTGAAATAAATGATTAGGCAGGTCCTACCTAGGCTTGCATTATTAACGCTCAGTTTCAAAAATAAAGTTGGATTATAACTTGATTTAAATTTCTACATGAAAGTTTTGATATAATCAAAATAAAAACGAATTGTTTTTCTTTTTTTATGTGTTTCTTCAATTGAAATTTAATTAATTACTTGTGATTACATTTTCTATGAAATTTCTATCTAATTTCTTCTTAATTTCATGTATATTTAATATATTATAAAAATATTTGGGCAGATGATTATTTTACGTTTTCTTTGTAACCAAGAAACATGTTTTCACATTGGCGAAAAGTTGATGCAAACTTTAATTTGATTCAGTTGCTAATATTTAATAGTATGCAGATGAAACAATTGATATTCAGACACGTCTCCTATGAAATTTGGCGACCTATACTAAGCTACTATGCGCTGCATGTGTAATCATCTTGAGATGTTCCTGTAATCACAGTTGAAGTGCACTTACAGGGAAATTCTCTTAATCTTTATTTTAATATTAAATCTTCTAATTCAATGCAACTGTATCAAAATTTAACGAAAATCACTTTTAATTACATTTTTCATTAAGCTACCAGAAAATTTATTTTGCAACCTCAATTAGTCGTGGAAAAATCTTTACTATATATATTATATATATATTTTGACAAAAAATAAAACAAGAGAAACCATGTTAAGAATTATATAGTTAATAATTCTTATATACAATCAGAAAAAGTTTTTAGTAGGGCGAACTGAGCAAATTTCTCTCAGTGTGGAAATCCTATTTAATATAATAATATTCTATTACTCTTAAATAGACATTTTTGTGAGTGTAGTAAAGATTGCAGATTTCAGTATTTTTGAAAAAACATTTTACAAAAGCAGAACTCAAAGAAAATATTTAGCTTGTATACTTAACTTTTAAATACAAGAAATAAGTAGATTAAACAATTTGTTTGAGCAATAGACATTTAGACGAACTAACTAAAAATTAGCACTTTTAACTGAATACTTCAAATCAATGAATTGATTTTCGCTCTTTGATTTTTCTTTATTTTAACAATTTTCGTTCTTTAGTCGTCAAATCTAATTTTACAGTATATCGTTGAAATGTTTGAGACTTGAAACGCGAAACTTGGTATAATGCAATCGGAGAACGATAGATTGCTGTGAAAATACTGTAAGGTACTGACGCGTAATAAGATTCGTGTAAGGAATGCGAATCGTTGCATTCATTTTCAATGTTGGCTTTGTCCTTATTTTCTTAGAGAATATATCCGATATTGTAAACCAGGAGAAGGTTGGAAAATCGTGGTCGGGAAAAAATCGTTCGCGAAAAAATTTGGCCTATAGCTCGAAGCGATCTACAAGGTTTCTTAGAATTATTTACAATACAATTCATGCACAGTTTTAAACCAAAATAAGATCGACTTCATAATTTTCTTGGACATGTTAAATTGATAGAAATTTCTTTCTGTTAGTTACTGCTAACAAATTGCAATAAAAAGGGTCACGGCGTGATTTTAAACAAAGCTAATTGACTGCGATGAATCATTAAAAACTCGGCATATTTTAAGGAATTATGATTAAACTTAAGAAGGTTGAATGGAAAAGTATAATTATTCTTTCGGTTCAGTAACTTGAATTTGTTACAGAAAGTATACCTGTTGTTTTTTTAAATTAAATATTCACAGTTATTCTCATAATTAAAATATTCATTTTCATCACCTAGAAAAAAGTGAACGATATTCATGAAAGTTGTACACTCTTTAATTAATTGCTTTTCGATACGTCATTTCTATAAGCAGCCGCTATTAATTAGAATACTTTAATTAAAAATTAAAATAATATTCTAATTAAATTAATATTTCTTTCATTTGTCGTTATTTTGCTGTAAATCAATATAAAATGTTTTATAAGTTTTCAATTTGTAAGTTAAATAATGAAATTATATAAATAAACAAATTGTTATATTATAAGAACTCTCCGTAAATACAATTTTTACAGATTTTTCGCTTATAAAGATTAAGATTAGAGATATTTTTAATAGTTGCACAAACAGTACTATTTGTGATTTCAAAACAGAAAATTATAAATGACACGGAATGTCGATCGTTCCACAAATTACAGTTTTATATTTAAGATTCCTATTCCCTGTGTGAACCATTTATCAAGCTTCTAATCAGATTTTCGAATTAAGCAATTGTTATTCAACTTAATGATAAATGATTGTATTAAATCAAATTATACTTCCGGAAATATAAGTGCAAGGATGTTATAAATTTATACTAATGCAAATTGCGTTGGAAAAATATGAATTTTACTAGTCATATGAATTTTACTAGTAATTGAAATTGCTCAAAATATTGAAATATTCGAATCTATAAATAGCTCTTGAATTATTAGAACAGTTAACAACCTAATATAATTATATTAAATAAACAAGTATTTTTTTATGTTCATAAAAAAATCATTATGATAATAAATATTAAGTTATGATAAAACGAGAATTAATTCATTTAAACAAATTAGCAGACTGCTTAACTTTTTCTTCTTTCCATTTAATCAATACTAAAAAAAAAGAAAAAAAAATAATAAATGTTTTACATTTGCAAAGAAGAGCTTTTTTCATAAATAGAATAAGAACCGTCTTCTGAATGAAAAATGTAGTTCATATGAGTCAGTGAATTATCGCCGAAACGAAAGGAAGAGTACTTCGAGGATCAAGAAGTTGAGAAGGATGACGTTATAGAGCCATCGGCCTAACGAAAGAGTGAAACACACGATGCAAGTATGCAGTTAAGAGCTCAAGCTGACGCAGCTTTACGTGCCGGCATATAATGGTTCTTGTCTTGTTACAATCGCGTTCCCTATTTAAGCCCCGCGCGAAATACTGAACTGCCATTGAAATCAAACCGCTTAACGCTAATTCGTCCTTCCCGTTTAATACGTTCGCGTCTTTTCTTCTATCAACGATTTAGCGCTTTTCAATTCAAACCCGACATCCCGAGTGTCACCCTAATTAAATAAGATGTTTAAATATCTTGAATTCAAACCAATTTAATAAATATAGATACTATTTGCAAAGTAAAATATCTGCTCGTAAATATCCCGATAAATAATAAACTATTAGTAAATATTTAATTTCTACTTTAAAAATATTTTTCTTTATGAAATTTACTGTTATCAATAAATCATTAATTATAAGTTATAAATTATACGAATGATGAATTTTTTTGTTTAATAAAATTATTATTGATTATTGACAATATATAAATTATTGATTACTTTAATTAAACGCATGTAAAAATTACTAATATATTGCCTGCACTGAGAAAAATATAACAGAAAAAATTACTGTTTTTAACTGTATTTGAGCCACGTGTCCGTCTTTTGATAAAAATTACCGTTTTTTAACAGGAAAAATTTCGGTTTTATCTATAAATATGACATTTAAAACTAGTGTATTTGCTTTTAAAGAACAGTAATTTTTATTAAAAGACGGACATGTGACTCAAATACAGTTAAAAACAGTAATTTTTTCTGTTATATTTTTCTCAGTGTGTATACCATAATTATTTTTTTCCGTTGAACTTTTTTAATTTGTTTTTTAGCTGGTAATACTTTTTACGCATATTTGAAGGTTGCATTTTACTGTACAATTTAATTATAATTGACACAATAATGTAATATTAAAGCACCTGAGTTTCATTAATTAAATTGAACGAAATTTTTAAAACATATTCAATAATTAAATTAAAAAAAAAACAGACAAGCGAACCAAGTAAAATTGAATAAAAAATATTCGTTCAAAAACCATAAACTAATTGTAAAGAAAAAAGAAAAAAAAAATACAATACCGCTGCTAGTTATTGCCACATTGGAATAATGTCGAGATCAATGAATTTTAACGTTCGAAAGGTAACGTTGATTCCGCCGACTTAATTCGCCATTAAAATTATAGACGACTCAATTGACCGGGGAAATAGTTGATGGAGAAATTTTAATCTCGAAGCGAAAAGTCATTTCGCCAAAGAATCAGACAATCTCGCGAAAGTGTCGTAAATTTACGGCACAATCCGCGTACGACTTACATTCATCTGGAAGACGGCAAATTTAATAAACCCTGCGACAAGATCAAATCCCTATCAATTGAATTCAAAGTTCCGTCCGTAGCCTTCGTCAACTCTGCAGCGATACTATGTTAACCATTGCAGGCAATATTCCGCCATGATATGCGAGAATCGTATCATCCCTGACGTGACTCGTAAATGAATTCGACGTGTCACGCGTGGTAATAACATTTCTGCGAGTGCTTTTTGCTTTTAAAATTCATTGTTTACGGATGCCGGTATCGCGCAAAAGTCCATTACAACGATGTCGCACAAAAATCACACGACTGTCTGATGTTGATAATTATTGATGTGACTTTTGATGAAGGGGCATTTAATTTTCGAAATGATGCACGGTTCCGGTTTACAGGTGAATTCTAATTTGCATTAGGAATCAACTGAACATTTTCGGTACATTCTCGGTTGCCACTGCTAATCATTTATTTAAAGATTAACATACGTCCAAAACAAAGTTTGAAAATAGTAATATTCCCTGTCACATTTCGCTCAGTATAGTAGTAAAAATGAAATTAAAAATAATGAGGGCTGCGATTTACTTTCTTAAAGTACTCTGCCGAAACGTGTCTGCTAATTTTCTTGAATTCGGTGGAAGTTTAATTCTACTACAAGTTTTTTAATAATTACCTGATTTGGCATCAGTTTGGTCACTATTGTGCGTGATATGCCATATTTCAACCTGATTACAATTTTTTACTAGAGACACGAAGATAGAAAAATAAGTGCGAAGTATTCTAAGTTAGTAGAAAATTATTCAAATGCAAGTTTTGGTAAACTTTTACTACTCTTTAATAAATTCATCAAAATCAAAAGCACGTTTAATGTAATTCCAGAATAATGCATTTAATGAGTGAGAAAAGTTGTGAAACCAAGTGATACGACACATATAATCACATTATAAAGATTATTTAAAAAGTAACACTTTTATAAACTTTCTAATTTGAAAACATTTTATTCACAATCTCCGTCCAAATTTTACTTCGAATGTAATCTAAAAGCGTTGAAGACCAATACGCGCGTTTAAGCAGAAACATCTTGACGATGAATTCATTCCGGGATATGTTATCAAACGACATTTCTCTGAATGTTTTTTGAATTGCGTTCAAGCAAGCGAAAAACGGATAACGAAATTAGACATGGTGATTGCATAGGACAAATATTCGTTCGGAGAAAAAATAATATCGCATGTTTATCGTCGAGTTTTTAATTTTACATGATAAATGAAATCGATCATGCTTCGTAAATCTTCGCATGAATATTGCACGAGCCGCAAAGCAAATATCGAGTACGATGTACACGTTCGTCTCATTTTTGTCTTTCATGCAGAACGGTTCATTTTCGTTCGATCAAAAGCATGTAAACTGTTTAAATAAAGATACGCGGTGCTAAACGCATTCGCATAAATTTAAACGAAAGAGGATTCTTGAATGGGATAAATTTAGTGAACGATACTGCCTTTGAAGTGTCCAGTCGACTTGAACGAAAACTTTTTTCAGACCCCTGAAGTGATGCGTCGCAATATGGGAATGGTTCGTGCGAGGGGACGCGAAATAACTCGACGAACGTCCGAATCTGGCCTCAACGAATAAAAGAAATAAATGCTATATCACGGCACGGGGGGCGCAGTAAAAGTTAGGCATCTCCGGGGCAGTATGAACGGAGATAATGCTCTTAATATGGACACTTTCCGGATCTCGGCAATAAATTTTTTAGCAATGAGAAAATGAGATTTACTGTCATTCTTTCGTGCGGAATATTTTGCTGGGATCGTAAAGATAGAACGCATCGGGGAATAAATCACGCTGGCTATAAACACGATAAAACAATGGCAGATCGATTCAAAAAAAAAAACTGTTAATATTACAATTCGCAGGCAAAAAATGGATGCAGCTTCGAAAACATGCAAATTTATATGAATTAGTAAGCTACACTGATAGAAATATATGCATGGTACAAGTATACATATGCTTAACCTAGCTATATTATATGCTTAAAAAATTGACAGGTATATGTATACTCCTGAAAGGTATGCGTATGCCTATAAGAAGCATACGAATTCTTGAGCAAAGCATTTGAATTTATATCATAAATATAC
>JABFPN010002595.1:0-21488 GCA_022817305.1 Leptoteleia sp. ZL-2020 | reverse complement strand
AAACCACTACGCTAATGTCACTGTTTTGTAACACGAGATATAGACCGATTGTCGTTTCGCCAATTTCAATTATTCAGTTTGAATATCGAGTAAATTCAACTATATAAATATGGGAGGTTTAACTCTAATATGATTGTTTTAAGCGTGTCTTCGTCAACTCTACTATCGAGTTGAAAGATCTCAAAACTTTTTTTTCAGTGCATTAATCATTTTCATACTTTTATATTTTAATATACATTTTTATCTGGTAAATTTTCGTAAATCCAACACATTTCTCAATTATTTATACAAGTTGAAATTATGGTTCCAAACCTAACATCGAAAATTATCTTAACGTAGATTCGACGTTGATTTCACATATAAATCAAGTCATTGTTCTTTTCCAACGACATTGAACTCGTCGAGTAATGTGTTTCTAGCCTTAATTGTCGTACAGATTGAGCGCAGCCATTTTCATTGGACAAAATGAATTAGCGATTATCATAATGAGCCGCTGGAGGGCACTTCATTAAATCCGCGGCGGGGCGAAAAAAAAAAGAGTGCCGGCGAGATTCATAGGCGGAAGAAGGAAAGTGGCGTTGATTGTGGGCGATTGCAAATTAATCGACTGCCGCTTCGCGAACGATTATGTAACGTTGGTCGTGTCACGTAATCCGATACAAAGGCAAGAAGCGGACCAATGAAAAAGGAAGATAACGGCCGTTCGTTATGAACCGAGCTTAAAAATGATAATAGGATCGGTACGTTTTTTTTTTTGTTGTGTAGACCTCGCCTTATACGAAGCCTTTATCTCTTGGCTCTTCTCGGTTTCAAAACTCGGTATCACTCTCATTACCGCGGAGGTCAGGGCGAAGTAAAAGTGAATTCCAGTATCGACTTTCACGTTGCGCAACAGCCATTACCTTTTCGCGTACGCAACTGGGCGCATAGTAATATTTACATGACAAGTGACGACAGCTGACAGGGTTTATTATTTTCAATTGCTGTTTGCTTTGGCGAACCCGCTCGAGTCGATTAACAAAATGTTAATTTCTAATGGACACTTTCTGTTACCTATCCCCAAGTGTTTGCATTATCCAAGCATTTATTTTTAGATGATATGTATTAAAAAAAAGTAAGGGAAATTTTTTAGGAAATAATATTTTCATAAACTGTTAAAGTTGAAAAATGTATGTCTTTGAATGTTTGATATTTCTATAAATCCTCTGATGTATCTAAACAATTTTAGTACTCCTTGTGGGGAAGAATTCTGAGAGTCTGTAGAAAGAAGATCAGAATTTGAAAAAATTTCATTTGGCACTTATTGGAAATTTTCCCAATTTTTCAGACTTTATACCTTCATTAAATCAGTTGAAACTGAAATTTGAATAATTCTGTAAAACTCACAAATGTTCTCAAAACAATTTTGGGGAACAATCATGGGGAAAAATTAGCAGTTAATGAGCGGTTAATTATCGGATAGTTTTCATTTGATTGTTACATAAGAACTTTTCCACCTTCGCAGACCCTCCACCAGAGCTCAAATAATTGCGCTTTTAGTGTCAATTAGAAAGTAACGACTTTAATTATAACTGTGTCGTAAAACTAGCGTTTTATACCAATCGCAGGGAATTAACTTTGTTTCTCCGCGCGCATTTTATTTCAGTCTTGTAATTAACAAATTAATTGAAAATAGTTATAAATCCGCAGGCCTGCATGCGCGCGAGTTTCACGAACGAAATTTATCGCGCGGCTTCGCTTAATTTGACCTTTATATTTATTCGAGTGCCGGGGCAGATTTATGCAACCGCCGTTCCGTTTCTTGGGGCCCGCGATCTGCACTGTCAGCGGTTCAAGTTCAATTGCGACCTTCGCACTCGTTGCTTATCCCGGACATTTCTCAGATTCCGATGGAATTATCCAACATTGTCACCGTCAGTTCATATTTTAGGATTAAACACTTTCCCAATATATATGTGTTTTCATATTTCTGGATATACTTTCGAGCAAGTACCCTGGTAAAAATCAAATATATATGAACATATATGTTTTTTTATATCCTACAAATCCTAGTGAAAAAGGATTTCCAAAATATATTGAAAATTTTGAGAAATTTATCTGGAAAATTTTTAAAAACTCTGAAAATCATTGAAAAGTCCTATTTTCAAAAAAACAAAATGTAAACAACATTGTTTTTATTTTGTATTTACATCCACTTGTACGTCCTTTGGATGTAAACAAACAATATTATTGTTTTTGTTTTATTAATTTGACCTTCTAAATGTTTACAAACCGTGTTATTTTATATTCTCAATTTTATGAATCGTTTTACATAATAATTATTAGAAATTATAAATTTCGATAATTAATTAATTATTAGTCTCCAAAATAACTCGGTACGACAATAGCGTGCATCATAAACGAGCTGACTTTGCTTTTCATGCGGGGCTTGTGCTAACGGTGCAACTGCGACGCTTGTTATGAATGCTTCTTTTCCAGCTCAGCTGACTCGAGTCGGTCTAAGCAGTGCGAATCAACTCGAACGTATAATTTCGCACAATCGCGAGCCTGATAAGCGTATTACGCGGATGTCGGTAGCTTCCGTGAAACGCTTTCCCGTAAGTTCTATTCCAGTGAACTTTGGAATTCAAGTGGAGTTGTGTACACCTTTCCCCCTACCACTTCGGGCTTCATTGCGAAACGTTCTCGCAAACGAAGAAGTGCCACAAGAAGTGTGCCTTTTTTATTTTTATCGCCGCACATTAACAAATGCATTTGATACAGTTACGCAAACGAATCAATTTAAATTGTACCGTTGTTAGACGGGAGGTAACATAAAGCAGTTGATGGATGCGCGCCGCACAAATTGTTACGCAAAAATTATGATTTACCCTCAATTTCTTTTTTTATTTATCATATCGAATACATCAGTTTCAATTGTAAATACTAATGGGAAGGTTTTGGGGATTTATAGTTATAATTAAATAAATGAAATGAAAAAACAAGAAAAATTGTGCGGTAAAACTGGAAAACCGGTCCATATATGGTCCATGTATGTTTTAACTATAACATATAAGGAAATAAAAAAGTTATATATAAACATATGTCTTTCCTTAATCCGGATATAGCCACATATGACGATATATGGCAATAATTGACATCCATATAAGGAAATCTATATATCAATTATTGCCATATTTTGGCCATATATGTTCATTGATGAAACTGTTAAAACATATAGATCATATATGTTTCATTTTTACCAGGTACGCGCATTACATATCACACTTATCATAAAATACAATAATTTCATATGATACTCTTCTATCCGTGGAAAAGCCTGCGACGGATCAGTTGCTTGCCGGCTCGGTTGTAATTAACTCCCGGCGTCCGAATCGGTAAACACGTTTCGAGCGCAATTTATATTACCGATAAAAGGGATAATTGTTACGTAAGCATTAAGCGGCGAATGATAAATCCTTACGTCTCAATTGCAGGACACGCTCATTCTTATACGCACGCAATCGATAAGTCATAATCAACGGGGGGAAACACGTAGTATTTGTCGGGTGCGTGGGTGTTACGCTGGCTGCGTGACACAGCACGCGCACACGTACGGGGCCGCCACGTACAAGCCGCGCGTGATTGTACGCCGCGGCGGCGACGGCGGCGGGTACGCACGTAAGCGCAATAATTATATTCACGTGCGTATGTACGTTCGCGCGGTAGCTTCCTAGTTAACCTATCAACCCGTCCCCCGGGACAGAGAGAAGAAAGAGCCGAGCGAGACGGAGAAATGGATCTGTCTGGTGTAAGGCATTGTCGGGTCTGCTTATGGCCGCGGACGTGTGGGCGTATCGCAATGTTCAATGACGTTTAAACACGCGGAAGACGGTAGTTCTTTCGCGGCATTATCATCAAACATCGCCTTGCGTTTCTAATTAATTTCCCCACCCCACTCCCCACTCCCCACCCCCTCCTACGTTGCAATCGGTCGCGCAGTCGCCGAGGCAGAAATGTTATTCAATTTGTTTCTTTTTCTTTTCTTTTTTTTTTTCAATTTGCGAGTCATTAGAATTGAATTGAACAGAAGCTAAGAATTTTTAAAGCGACGAGCGGCCGGGATTGATGGGAAATGATTGAGAATGTATAAGCGAGCGAATGACTGCGAAATGTTTTCAGTTGAGAATTGATAATGTGATGCTGTTTTCGTAAGAGATGAGGTTTGCTGTTAAACGGGAATGAGGAATTAAAATCGATTGGAGATTGGACGTGTATTACACTGGGAATTATATGACAGAAAAAGTTATACCGAGAAAAAAGTTGTAATAAAAATTAAAAAATTGCAGGCACTTTAAAGTATAAATATAACATTTTAAAATAGTTTTTTTGCTTTTAAAAAACAGTAATTTTTACTGAAAGACGGATATATGTCTGAGACAGTTAAAAAAAGTCATTTTTTCTGTCATATTTTTCTCAGTGCATTAGTACTGCTAAAGTAAGACAGTAGAATCCATGTACCAGGCCTGTAACCTGTTAAATGTTATACCTAATGTCAATTCAATAATTAACAATTCAACATTAATAATTGCGAATAAATCATCGCCCATGATAAAGTTAACATTAAAAATATATTTTATACGGTTGATGTTAAAACTTTTGCAACATTGCTCATATGATTTACCGCGGTAATAAAAAATGCTCGATGAATATTAATTGAAGTTCAATTAAAGCTATAATTAAAGGCGAACCTTAAAAAATATCCGCGCCCCGAGCAAGTTAAACAACATTTGTATTTTGATATGATTCAGAGCGCGTTTTGCAACGTAATTAAAATGCGCTCGCGAGGAATTTTCGATGAATAATCGCAGTTTATTTTGTTGTCAGCATTGCGAAACGCGACGATGACGTAACCATTTGGGCAGGTGAACTCGGCGACACGGTGCGGATTCGGAAAACCGAAAGCCGACGATTTTGATAGTGAATTTTTTCGCGAACATTACGGCGCCGTAAATTGTGCGCGGCGGGACAATTAACAATCGAAACTCGAGCGATATATTATTCGACGCGTACGGCCAATCATTCGGCTGATAGAAATAAATCGATTACTTTCTCCGCGGACCGCGACCTTGCCTCTTTTGCATCTGGACTACTTTTCGTTTCTTCCGGGGGAAACCCGATACCACGAAACAATTTTGTATAGGTGGCATATATGTCGCATATATGTTGGCATATGTGGCAACTTATATAAATTTTTATATCATGGAATATCACGAAGTACTTTTTCTGACGTAACATTTTTGCAAAATCGAAAACCGTGTACCCATATCAGTGCCGATGATAAGATTGCAAAAAACATTATAACGCGTATTTAAATAATTGGACCCGTATTCCAACATTTGTGGAAAATAAACCGGACGTGCCACGCGAGCGATAATATTCCGGTTTTTGGAATAGTTTGCAATGATATGACCTTCTGTTTTCCGGACGGGGACTTTTTTAGGACACGCGAAGACGTGTCATCACGCAGGGATAATTTCCAACTTAATGCAGTCTTATTTTCACTGGATAAAATAATATCAAACTAACATAGAAGTATTTTCAAATAGTGTGCAACATTACCCTAGTAAAAATGAAACATATATAAGCATGTGTTTTTTTCTTAATTCATATGTTCATATATGTATTAAGAAAACACATACGTCCATACATGTTTGATTTTTACTAGGGTTTTGGATGCTAATTTTCATAACAGATGTGATTTACAACTATATGTAACATATTTATAAATCGACCTCTCTTAGATACCTGACTGAAATCTGGTATGGTAACATAGATTTCAAAGCAGAGATATATCCAAGTCCGATTATAATTTCTACCATTAATAAACACGAATTTACCATGAAATTAATTTCAGCGGCATATTTTTTATTTCTCCTTTTCTCATGTAAAATAATATTTCTTGCAATAATACGGCAATTTGCATGAACCCCGACACGAGTGTAACACCGGGGTAAAAATTTATTATGCACGTTCCGACCGGTTGGTTGCACAAGTTATCTCAACTGAATGAAATAATGTCAGTTAATGAATAAAATAATATGATAATTATTAGGGAAACATGATTCATTGACCCGAATCGCGTCAATGGCTGGGCTTGTATGTTCGTTCCGCTGTATTTTATGCCTGCTTCGATTCTTATCAAAGTGGCTGCGTGATATACCGCGGTTCTGCGCGATAAAAAATTAACTTCTCTCTCGGCTTCCTTTTGAAATGTTTTAGGAAGGCGTAGATAAGGGGTAAGAATTCTGCGTTTATTATTGGACAAATTTTTATTTTGCGACTAACAACCCGGGGAATCAATTTAAGTTTATTTAATATACGGTTCAAATTCAGCGAATGTCACCGGGAATAATTATACATTCTGCAGAAATCGAGCCTTCAAAACATTATCGTTTTAATTAAATCCTCCGGTTACATTACAATTCCGCTTACTTAAGGAACTCTTCGTTTCGTTGGAATGTTAAGTAGATGAAATTTTACTCTCGATTGCGATATCTTTAATACGATTGCGCATTTTTGCAAACTGAAACGGTAATTTCGATGCATTTAGCAATTTATTCTTCATGGCCCAAAAAGTAACGAGAGAATAATTGTTCGATTACGAATGTAATCTTAATATTTTATTAATTTTGCTCTTGGCAAATAATCCTATGCCTTTTTATATTCATTAAATTTCGGATGTTCTTCCGTTACCAATTTAATGAAATTTTTACCAGGGTAAGAAAAGCAAATTTTCCTTCATCGAAAATCGAAACAAAAAAAAACTGACTATCGTACAATCCTACACTTTTGTTTTATAACAATTTTGAATTTAATTTGAATCTTATTTTTTTTCCCGGCCTTATCTTTGCCATTAACGCGCTCATCAAAAACATCGAAATGGGCAAAAATTCATGGGTTCTTGCTTTACGACTTTTTGCCACGAACAGGTAAACCAACTTTCGATAAACAACACACTTCATAAATGTTAACAACCCGACCAGTTGAATAACTGCCGATAAGATCGCATCGCATGTTAATGAAAAAGGGAGTGAAAAGGAGCATTGCAAAACCGAACAAAGTAAAGTATAATCGTAATTACCCGGCACTTCTTCCTGTTTATTACTTAACGCGGCCAAACGTTTTACGTGGCTTTCGTCGTGAGCCGCAGGCGAACCGGAAGTCGCAAGTGATGAAGAAGTTAGGTCGCGTCGAGCTTGCGCAGATAACGCGCGCGCAAGTTTAATAACAGCACGATAACGTGCACTTATTGCGCGGAGCGATTTATCAATGGGCCCCGTGAGCCGGCTCCGGGCCTTTTACGGTATCCGCGACCAACGTCACCGCGATGATCACCTAAAGTCGAGACGTTTCATCAAATTAATCAAGATCGAGCGGCCTTTAATTGCGCGTTGATGCAACCGCCACAAATAAGGCGGCTATAAATTTATCACCGCGAAATTAAGCCATTAGATCCGAGTGGAAATTATAGTCGGGCTGAAATACGGCCCTGGTTTGGAATCCCGGTTTTTATGCCGGGATTTGGGCAGGTGTTCTAATCGGGCACTGTACAGGGAAACAATATATGGTGAATACTAGTATACATACGTTTCGTTTAAACTTTTTAGAAATAATTTGCTGAAAAATGCTGAAAATGTTGATAAATACTTAAAAACGCTGAATTTTTCAAATTTTTACAGTTTTTCAGTAATTTTCAACGTTTTTCAACATTTTTCAGTATTCTTTTCCACAAGAGCATATTGTATGTTTAATATTAAATTCAGTGGAACGATCTGGTTGAGATTATTCTTTCTAACCAGTGTAACATCATTGATTAGTTACATCAAATCCTGACAGAGGCGTGATTAGGAAGTCTAGCTAATGCCTTAACAGACTTCTATTCAATATCAGTAGAAAATTAATATGATCGTCCTGTGATCTGATTGGGGAAACCAACAATCTGGTTCAGACCATTCTTTTTAACCAGTATAACATCACTGATATGGCATGCTCGATTTTATTTCTACTTAGGGAGTTGGGGATTCAGATTGACTCGTCAAAGCTGCCTTTTCTTGTGCGTCGTTATCGAATAAAATAATTTCTACCATTGAGAAAGATCGATACGAAAGATCGAGATCAGATCGCTTTACATGAATGATTAGCTGAGAGTTTGCTAAGGGTGAATTGGGAGGGACATATCAGATAGTACTGATATGATTATATGAAGCAGAAGAAATAGGAAACGAGATATCAGAAGTACGAAGCCAATGCTAAATGCGTTTGACAGAAAAAAAAATTTTGATGTTGATGAAGATGATGACGTTTATGAATGCGATCGAGATAGCCGACTGCATTTGTGAATTTAAAATAGGATGAAACTAAACTTAGATTCATACGTTACAATTGAAAATAAATCATTGGAAATAAATCATGAAAATGATAAGTATTTTATTCTATGATTTATTGCGCTTATCAATTAGAGATAAATGATTGAAATGTATTTTAATATGAGTAAAACATTCTAACACAGAGAGAATAAAGAAATGAATATTTTTAATCTTTGATAATTATGTGAAACCAGAAGGAATTATAACGAAAATTTCAAGTAATATAAAAAGAATGATTGAAATTGACTCTCAAAGAATGGCTAAAATTCGATTATATTACCTCAACTTAAATTTAGTACTCAATAAGAGGAAAAGAAATAATAAATAGAAGATATATTAATTGGTAATATGAAATTGCCTTTTAAAGTGTAAGATTAGAAACTTAACATAATAAAAGGCGGTAAAAAAGGGGATAAGACATATTGAACCGATGCAATTGATTTATGAGAAATGAATTACGATTGAAAGATCTCGTTTCATTTAATTTAACATCGTCCTTGAATTATTTTGAGGTCCGTTCCTACATGATTTAAGATCGAAATTATCGTCGAACGACGAGGACGTAAAGTACCCTGGGGTTATGGCTTCATTGCTATGATGAAGATACAATTATTATTATAATTTTGTAACGGTAGTTCCGCAATAAAATAGACGCACTGTGCGCGCGCGATCGCTATCGCTGTTCTGTGCGAAAATTGACGGAGTGCATGGGGAATGCACTGACTTCGTGCGAGTCGAGCTCGGTTTTTTCCTTCTCCTTTATTATTATTATTTATCGATAACCCAAAGTTTCGTAAGTACAATCCAATTTCAGAGTGTCGATTAATTGAACGCATTTAAGTGGAACTAAAAGTAGCTAACTAAAAGTTTCATTTATTAATCTCACACCTTGGTCTAATTGAAGCCACGTCAACGTGTCGTTATCAGGCTGCAAAATCTTTTCGTCATCATTCTTACTATAATTTCTGCGAAAGTGAATTCAGAGTTAGCAAATTTCTTTCTTGCAAATAATAATATCCAATTTATCTTTTTCACAGAAATGAAGAATATTTTTTATAGAATTAAATAAATTTATATTACAGAACACGAGATAAATAACTCGACGTGTGATATAAATCTTACTTAAATATGTTATGACTAATACGGTTATTTTTCAACATTATAATTTCTACTCGTGTCAATAATAGCCAAAAAATATATTTAATTTAAATACAAATTTAGTAGTGCACTTTTTTTTTAAAATACTTTATTTTAGCATTTATTTTATATTATATCACAAGAATGTTTGTAAATTGTCATCTGGGATTCGACCTCCATTTATAATCATAATATTAACTCATTCATTTTTCTGCCTGTATATAACTTATTTAATAAAACTATTGCCTGCGCGCGCGACGGTCGACGTTTATTTTACATATCACCGTCCGAGGATTTAAATTGAAATTGACCGCGAGTGAAAATGCGCGGGTAAATATTTGATCGTCGATACGCGGAAAAATAAGAGCAAGAATGTGAAAAGCAGGTTGCCGCGGCGGAGGAGGATCCTCGCGTGGACATAACACTGGAAGCGCGTTTGCGATTACGATGCAACCGGAAGCGATTAGTCAGATCACGTTGATTAGGGCGTCAGGCCACTCGAGTCATAAGTCCTGGAGCCGGCTCTTGATTGCATTAAACCAACATTATGCCCGCTACGCATACACTGGATCCCGCGAGGCTAAGAAAAACCAGAGCAAAATTATAGTACGGACATCGGGTGGCTACTGGCGGCACTGAAATCGCGCCGATATTATACGCCTTTTCTTTTTATTCGTACGTCTTCGGCCGCGAATCGCGCCTCGCACGGATGTATAATTTACTTAATGTCAATTTTGCTACTTTTACAGACCGATAAATATTTGCGAAATACATTTACAAACCTTCGAATGCCTCGTATAATTGCCTTAATGTTGATTCCAATAAAAATTGGAGGGGAAAATTGCAAATAATTTAGAGATTAGTGGTGAGCACGAATAATGGCGAACTTGATGAATATTTGAGTATAAATTTATTATTGGCTAACAAGACGTTTTTCAGTTAATAAAATTTACTGCAAAAGAGAATTTATAACTGAACAGATACGTCAAATGAATTTCTATGTTAAATATGCATTGAAATGTAATGGAGAAATAAGAATGAAATCAATAAATATTTCAATCAAATATTTTAATTCTACATATATATGAAAAAATAGTATATAAAGTAATTATTAAAATTTGTCTTGGTATATATATATATATATATATATATATATATATGTATCGTGATTTTCTATATCAAGAAGAAAATGAGCGATTTCAACAGGGTAGTACTATTCTACATTATTGCAAAAAAGTTAATAATAAATAATCATGACAAAGCAAACAAGGCAAACGAGGGAACAGTAAAGAGAATTGGCAAAGTTTAAGGCGAGAAAAAAAAAATAAAAAGAATGGGAAGTGAGGAAGAATGAGAAAAAGACTAACGGAAAAGTTGGTTTGTCAATTTGCAGCCGGACCGTTGTTTGTTTCGTCGAACAATCGGGGCGAGAAAAAGGAGTCGATCCGTGAAGGTAAAAATGTGGCCGGGGTAAAAACGGGAGAGCGCGTATAGGTGATTTTACGTGTATAAATTACCAGGAATTTTCAAGATTGCCACGGAATGCGATCGGCTATGCGTTTATGCGATAATTGCATCAGGCGAGGGGCAAAGAATAACGAGGAAAAAAGAATGAGAAGAGGACGAAAGACCAGATCGCTGCTTAATGGAAACAGCGTGGCAGGATCATGCACCAGCATCCCAGAGCACAGATTAACATAAACACGACGCATTATCGTAACACCGAAGTGCTGTTAAGCGCGAAAGATCTTAGACCGCGTGCTTTTATGCATATAACTGTACCGATCAGCGGCACAAAAATTTCCCTACGAAATTGCCGCGTTCTGCTTTCAACGTCGCATTTTGACGTGTTTTACTGTTTAAATGGAGGAGACGAAAAAATAGAGTTTCCAGTGGTATTGAATTATCTGGTAACACACTTTTGGATCTACGACTGCCATGAAAATGTGGACGTACGATTTTAAAAATTTTTTATTTTTGAAATGTGCTTTTGTTTTGTTTTTAATTTATTAAATTTCCTAGAATATTATATCAATTAATGCCATATATCAGCCACATATTGTCATATAATGTAACATTTGCTCCAGTTAAACACTTCAACTGGAGCAAATGTTAAATTCCCCTTTTTTATAAATAAATTTGAACCTTTTGTAATTAAAAAAAAAATATAATAATTTGTTTGATTTATAACACAGGTGTGTCGCTATCATTCATATTTCTGAACTAAAATAACGGTAAAATTGGCCGCTATATAGAGATTCTAGTGATTTGATCGAAAGGTCTTCTTAAAAAACTTGAAATTCATCGCACACTCAGTCCGTCGAATTTACATTTTACAGATTTGTCGCTCGTTCATCCTCAAGATCGGAATGGACTGTCGAAGTGATAACGCGATGTTGAACACGATATTAGATAAAAATTAAAGGCGATCTCTCGCCAGGCGTGATGGTTTTTAAAAATTCGTCCCTTTCCGCGAAAATGTCGGGGCGCGACGATCCATGCGAAGGCACGCGTCAGCGCGTCCAGGCCGTGACGCGAGTGTTAAATTTCTCGGAGCGAGGCTCGGGCCCATGTGCGGTCGCAAGGATTTCTCGGAAGGACGCGTGATAGATACGCCGAGGAAATATTTCGCCGGAGATTACTTTTATAACTAGACGCTTTTTGTGCGACGAATCCCAAAGCGGGAACATTCATCAAAATTCCATTAAACCGTTTGCTCGGTGCTTTCTTATTTCGGACGCCGGACTTATTAACTCGGCCTCGCTCCTTTTGTTTTTAATCGCGCTTTGGGACCGGATTCCCAGCGGATGTCTCGTCTGATTTTTGATTATGAAATAACGGTGTTTCGGTTGCCGCGATTTTTTCACGCACACCTCTTTTATTCCCACTAGATATCCTTCCTTTTTTCTGTCACCGAAACGACTAAAAGTATATTGCGTTTTAATATATAAATTTATTAAATTCAAATTGTAATTAATTAATTTAAAACAGTGTTACGTTTAGGATGAATTTGTGGAGGAAAATTGATTCTTAAGATTTGGTGCAATTCTTTCGTCCTCACCTGGCTCCTACAGGCAAACTTATATACCAGATATGTACGACATATAAATTTATTCATCCATGCACAAGATCCAACGTATACTCATAAAAATTCGTGAATTTAGTTTCAAGCCACGTAATATATCGTGCGTTCGATCCGATCGATTTTCGGCGAACCATCGACGTAATGGCATGCGTAATTAAAATGGGAGGGTGGGGGTTGTCGGGCACTTTTGAAACTGCCGGGAAAAGTGCCCGCGGAATCACCGAATAAATTGTCCGGGTGATAATAATGACCGTTAAAACAGCCTGCCAATCTTTCCTGTTAATCGAACGATAAGTCATCGAAATACTTTCATATATGCCGCATATATAGCTGCATATATGCTGTATGTATGGCTACATATATGGCTGCATATATGCCGCATGTACGGCTACATATATGCTCTCATACACGCAACCTATATAATATTTTTTATAAATATAAATTTCTTTTCACAGGTTGGAATGCAACGGTGACGAGTCAAGGATCGATCGGACATTGGTCGAATGGCAATCGAGGAACGTCCTGATTTCTGCTGCGGCGCGCGAATCTTACGGCTTCGCGGTGGTCCAGGACGACGCGCTGAACAGGTAATTCTGCATGGACATTAATAAGGATCTTCCGATGGATCTCCGCGTATGCGGACTGGCGTATGAATTATTCATTCGGTTGTTCAAACATGCGGGAAGCCAATCGAAATCCAGCGTTTGCCGATAGACACGATTCAGCAAGAGCTACCGGATTATACGTGGCGTTTCGAAGTGACACAAACAAAAATACGGATAACGTGTTTCGAAAATTTATGTACTCGGGGGTTTATATATACGTTCGTATCAACGTGCAATTCCCACCGCGGGAAAAACGTCATTTAGCCTATTCGCATTTTCGAAAGTAGCTCTGGGAATAATATTATTTCTGGTCAGATCTGAATTTGGTTCAGTGAATTCAGTTATGGACTGGGTCAGATATAATCAGACAAATGCAGGATTTAATTTATCAGAATAATGAGGAGTCGAATCCCAGAAGACAATTTATAAATATTTTTATAATAAAATAGTAAATAGATGTTCATGTGAAGCATTCATTCCTGCCATTGTGAAAAAAAATTATTATTGTATTGTGTTATGGTTTTCCATATTTTATTAGGAGTATTTTCATTAATTGTCTTTTGTGGTACAAAAGAGATTCTGATCTGAAACGAAATACTCCTTATCTAAGACTTCCTTTTCCAATAGAACGTGCTATCAATCATCGAAAATTTCACAACAAAAATCTATAAGCAATCAGTAAAGACTCAATAGAAGCGTGAATTCGCTACTAGTTTCATATACTCACGCTAGGCAGCGTGTAATCAAGGCGCGATAAAAATGAAAATACTATGGTTGCCTATTAGCAGCTCCAATTTACGTTTCGTTAATCACAGTATCCCCGCGTGAGTATAATTGCACGCCGTATTGCGCGAAACTAAGTAACTACGAGATCGATCAATTTCGGTTCAATATTGCGAATATTTGCAAAATAATGCACGTTAAAGTTAAAAGAATATACATGTACTATACGTGTATGGGAAAATCTACTTGAAATTTGAGGAAGCAACATTTTATTTCAGTGTTATATGCTGTAGTTAAATACATGAAAATGAGCGGTAGATTAACGGTGGAACTTAAGTACAAATAAGGTAAAAAGGGGCCAAATTGAGGATTATTAATTCAAAGATAAACATGAAGTCATTGTAAATTTAGAACTCGCATTGTCTTCCTTATTAAAGTATTTTCATTAATAAATTCACCGATGTTAAATATACAATTGATGTAATATAAACTTTACCGTAAACTTTAGACATTTATATTATGATGGATAACAAGCATTAAGAATTTCATTATTACATTGTTTGTTTCTTTCATATTTTGATAGAATTGAAAAATAAAACGTTTTTACAATGCAAAACATCGATAAATTTCGTTTTGCTTTGTTTTTCGTCAACATTTTGCCTTCTTCCAAACGTAAACAAACATTTACAGTCCTTTATTTTATTAATTAACCTAATCTTATATTTACAAATAATAATCGTTCAAATTGAAAAACGTTTTATTCTCCAGTCCCAGCATATTTTCTTATTTTTCTTAAATCATACAAACGATCGCGAATTTGAACGCCAAAACGTGCGATGGAAATAAAAATGCAAAATAAATCGGATCGTTCCCGCTAATCGTGCTGAATCGGCGCGCAAAATACAGGAATCGATAATCGACAAATGACCGGTGTGATTTGCTGCCGGTCGTTCTTAAAGACGTTGCCGGCCAACAAGTAGGTTAAGGATGCAGCAAACACGAACGGCATCCTCAAGAAACTGGCCGGTATTTGTAATTGATGGCGAACAACAATGCGCGGCCGATGCCGCGAGGAGGCCTGGCTTATTTACCGCCGGGGATACCACGGTGGCGCACATTAAATCCCCAGCTAGGTGCTCTTTTTTTTCACCTCTAGGTGTCCTCATCAAAGGACGCGGAAGAAGGTTGGCTAACTGGACTCCGCTTAATGGACAATCCGTCCGGCTAATTGACGTCGGTAATATTCGCCCGCTAAAGAAAACCGACGGGGTCTTTTCTTTTCGCTGGCTTTCAATCATTTCCGCCTGTGCAATTATGCCAATGGCATAATCGAATTGCGCGCTTTGCAACGCGCATTCGTCGGGCGCGAAAGACTTTTTGTTGCCAGTTGCGCCTCGTAATATTGGTGTTCCCATTTGCCCGCTTCTCGGGCGCACAGTAGAAAGTTAATTCGAAATCAATCAAAGCGCGGAGCACGTGTTAATTTGCACACTTGTCCGCGCGTTAAGTTTTCACTTTTTCTGGCTTGATTAAATACGCGGTACCACCACTTGGACGATTAACCATCTAGTGTCTGTCGCTGTTCAAGAACCCTTAATAGAAATCAAAGTGGGTGTTCGATGTGCGAATTGATGCTGGCTTGGAATAGTTTTACTTTTAGTGATCCGATTCAAATATGTGAATCAATAAGACACATCAGAACCTTGAGAAGTTCTTTGGAGAACCACTTAATTACAATGACAATTCAGGATAAGTCAAACATCTGGTCTGAATTTAGACCGTGCCTTAGGTGTATCCTGATGTTACTAGTAAAATTTTCCCAGCAAGACGATTAAAATTGACCTAGAAACAGTAACTCCGTATCAGACCTACACTTCAACTGAACTTGGTAGGTAAAGATTTTCCGAAATCTTTGGCCAAGAAGTGATATTTTTGGATTTGAAGAATAAGCTTGATGATCTTTGAGTGTTATGTGTTTGATAAGATCTGAAACCTTATTAGGTGGTACTATCCAAGCCTAATCGGAAACGGATTTCAGCATCGCGATCCCGTACCCGCTGAAGTTAATCAAAAGGTGAAGGTCCCGGTGGTTGGATTTCCGATCGCCGCTTAGAAGAGATGATATCTTTCCAATTTCATTGGAAGACACCTGCGCCTTAATGTACGTTCTAATGGTTAGATGAAAAATGCCACTTTTATAACGTGCAAATTGGCCATGAAATTGCACCACTCGCGAGATCGCCGCCTAACCATACCCTGCGTTCCCTGACAAAATAAACCACCAGGGCTGATAAATCCGCGTTTCCTGGGCCCCCGCCGTAATTGGTACTCTCCGGAACAACGGAACTATTACTTCATTGAAAATTATCCGTCGGTGCGCGCGCAACGTCGGCGCTCCAATTTCGTCGCGCGCGCTCTGTAATCCGAAAAGGCTTTCCAGCGGGCTGCGATATCCTCCGTGGGATCAAACGCCTATTCAACGCGGATGTAAATAGCCGAGGGGGTCGCGCGAACCCCCACGGCATTAAATATACGTTCGGCGTGGCGTGGCTCGACAAATTGCTCGCGTGGACTAGAATAATTAGCATCGCGCTGGCTCCGCAGGCCCCGTACCTCCAGGAATTTCTTCCCCTCTTCCCCAGCCGCGGATGCCTTTGGCATCAAGTCCCTAGGAGAATCCGATCGATGGGGATTCCGATGCACCTTACATCGCTGTTAACAAAGCTTCGACCATTCGCTGATAATTTTAGGAGTTGGGAAGTTAACTTCCTCTTTCACGTTTCGCCGGTAAATTTAAAGTATACTGGCAATATACTTAATTGTTTAGTCGTAGGTTTATTTAAACGTATTCAGTCATTCTTCAACCAATTCAAAGTCAAAGAAAAATGTTTGATTTTCATGATTTAATTTATTTTAATGAATAACTAAACGCTTGCAAACATTCATTATTTCTTCATAATTTCAATAATCTATAAATTATAATTTTTTCTTGAATAATCATGTCAAGTTCGTTAATAAGTTATTCAAAAATACTTGTATCAACTTTCTTCATTTATCAAATTTTAATCCTCTCCTCTAGTGAATTCTGATGTTACATAAATTGCAAAAAAAAAAAGCATTCCTTTTCTGCGAAAACGTTTCAAAGCTTTATTTTCAAACCACAAGTTAATATTTCTAGTGATAAATTTTGATACCTTGGTCGGAAATATGGTAGTATAGAAGTCATAATTCTTCGTCACTGCAGTGCATACAAAAAAAGGAATCTATGAAAAACAAACCAACAAAACATTGAATAAACCGAAAAAGGGACATTGTAATGGCGTTAAATAGGTGGTTTCAAAAGCGGATTAGACCACGTGGGAGATACAAAGGAGACGAAGCCACGAGCAAAAAGGTGATAATAGGTTTTTTGTCGGTCGCGCGAGACGACAATAAGTTACGAGGTTTTTTTTCTTTTTGTTCAGATTAGGAAGAAGGCGAAATTGTGAATGGACGCCGTTGCTGTATCATGTCTTTGTCAGCCTTGAGCATCTACGTGACCATTTGTGTTCCTAATTCGATGGTGACGAACGATCGATCAATGATGTTATTGGATTATGGAAAAACGCAGATTCCCAGACGTTCTTTCATACGAATTGCCATTACAAATGAAACCGAGCGATACATTAAAATTCATTGATTATTCCAGCACGAAGGAACGTCTTTATTATCAGCATTCTTGCAATCTTCCATCAAGGCTAATACGTGTAATAATAAACTGCTTGATTCCATTATTGGAAAATTAGCCTCGATCGATCCGCCGTCATCTGTCAAACCATTCCATTATAATTACCCCGTAATCAATACGTTTATTATGCCGGATTATTTTTGTATCGTGTTTATTGTTTGTCGAACGATCGGATCTATGAATCCGCTCGTCGTCATACCATTGTCAGATGAACTCCCACGTAATTAGCAATTGTAATGACAGATGCTATCGAGACTGAAGCTTATATAAACCATCTTTAATATTCAGTACTTAAACCGTTGAATACTCAATTCTTTTCTTCTCTTGCGTTTAATTTTCTTTTTATGTCTGCAACGAAAAATGCTTCGACCAGTAAAGCAATTGCTGGAATGTCGATAAGTTATTCCAATCTGCATTAAAAAAATAATTTCAGTGCCACAACAGAAGCCACACGTGGCACTCGGTATCGATTATATATAGCCATATATGGCTGCATGCTTAGACCAATAATCAATCATATATGTTTTAAAAAAGAACATATATGTCCATATATGTTTCATTGTTATTACGAACTTGACAATTAATTTCAATGTTTCTAAATTTATATCTCTTACAATTTGCCGCAAGTTTCCGTAATTTATTTAAGCACAAAAATTTCGAACAATTTTCTCATCAATCAAAAAGTTTTTGTTCTAATATAATGCCCGCGATATACAATACGCATAATAAATTACCCCGCTTTCACCAATTGTGCGCTTGCACTTTCGATTCGGAGCAAGCTAAAAGCGCCCCGGTTTATCTGCGAAACGCATCGCGTTTCTCCGATTGCGAACTATTTGCGTATCATCCATCAATGTTTAACAATTAAACGATAAGAATCGCGAAGGAAAAAAAGAAATGAGGTGGCGAACGAAAGTCGCGACGGGTTGCGAAATGCCGCGCGGCGATCAGTTTTTTTTTTTTTTTTTAATGAAATTCGTCTTAATTGCCCGGGTCATTGTGGTCGCGGGCATTATGGTCGTACATGCGCCGTCGAGTTCTCGGCGTTGCACAAGGCAGCCGCACCTTTCGTGTTCAACATAATAATTCATTTAACGAACGCTGATTGCCAGGCGAAAATCGCGCCCGCGTGCGCATACGTAATTCCGGCGGTGAACAACGGAGGACTGTGGGAATGGGCAAAAAAGTTGGACGCGCTTATTAAAGACTTTTGTCGGGGACGCGCTGGAAAAACTCGTCAAAGGGCCCTTTTTCGTGATGTCGCGCCGGCTAATTAAGCCCCGACGCTCAACATCGACTCGCGCACAAAACATCTTTGAGGCCGATTTGCATGACGTTAATTTCGAGAGAAAACAAAACCGCTCCCTTCCTGCGTTTGACGGAAGGCGAAGGTCGCCGAGGAATTTCAGACGGTTTTTGTATTCGAGACGACGAAATTTCGTGGCATACCACGGGCAGGAGAATGCGAGACCTTAGCAATTGATATTTTTCTTGAATGTAAAAACAAGAAGGTTGGACTATTTTATAATATAAAAATTGACAGATTTAGTTTGATGTATATATTGTATTCTGAATTTCAGACTCACTAATTTTAAATTCAAACTTTTTCTTATATGGTTATTCAAGTAAAAATTGCTTCATATGCTCTTTCTTAAAATACGTCTTTCTTATTATTTATCAAATGATGTCTATTTTCTTAGTCTCATTACTTCTGACTCTTGAATTGAATCATTAAAAACAACTCCTTTAATGGAAGTGCATAATTTTATCCAATCTATAAATTGAGTCTAGTACTAAATTTACTCTTTAACTATTTACTCTACAATTTCTAAAGGCATTAAGTTTAATAGATTTGTCGGATGATTTTTAAGGTTCCAGTGTACAAATTTAATTCCTATCCCCTTTTGAAATATACCGTTGGATGTACAATGGAATTCAATCTCGATGGTAACCAGATCCTTACAAAGAACGCCAAAGGCAAATGGTGGTGCCAATATTTGATTGTAATACTACTTCGATCGAGCGATTCATTAAGAGTGCTCCTGAATCGACGCTAATGATACGCTCGGTTATTTTAATCAGTCACTGTCATCGCGCGCATTGTAATGGCACTCGTTACAAAATCCCGCAGAAAAACGGCGAGATCCATATCACCGGTATAAATTTCAAACATCGGCCTTTTTGCTACTCAGGAATGAGGATATATCTCGAAAGTTGCTCAATTTCCTTCCAATAAACTCCGCAAAGATATTTTCGCGATGAGGATAATTAATTACGAAACTGTGCTAGAATGAAATCCCTTCGGTATTCCCTAAACTTTGAAACAAATACAATTATAAATACCAGAATCTACCTGGGAAAATGACAAGATTTTCCAAAAACAACCGAATCAAGATATCCAGAAAGAACTTTAAATTTTCTACATTAAATATTTAAGAAAATTCCTTATATCTAGTAATTTCAATTTACTACTTATTCGAATCTTTTTTCACGATTTTGCAAAGAATTTTTGCAGACATTTTCGAAGAAATAGTCGAATCGAGGCTGCCGAAGAGGAAATCCTCGTAAAGGAAATGGTTTTCTCTTCCTTTCCTTTTGCAAACGGTCGCAGGGGTTTCGTAACGAGGATCTCGTTTGGTTTTGCAAAAAGTCGAGTGTCAATCCGTCAGTCAGTCGTCGTTCGCTTATTTGAATTCTAAACTGTTAACGCTGCCTTAACCCAAATAGTGGTAAGGCTCTCGCAGTCACGCCTGAGAGTAGGCCGGTCGCGCAGATGCAAAGATAGCGCGATCGCGATCGCAGAAGACTTTCGAGAGCACTTAATCGCGAAACACGAACGCGACGGAGAAAATGCGCCACTGAAAAGGACGCCGAGTACAAAGAGGTTAATTAACTCGATGCCTTTCACGATATTTAACAGTGGAAAAAAAATTAATTACATTAAAATGTACCGCAGATAACTTTAGAGATGTCTTAATAATTAACTGCGAGATTTCGTTGAGCAACGGGCTGATTAATGTGCGAATGCGAATTTTCGCCGGCCACGCTCGCGCGGAATAATAGCGAGTATTTATTGGGCTGGGAACTATCGGACTGCGAATAATCATAGCGATGATTAGAATCCAATAAGCGGACGCAGTGGATGGCTATACGTACGAATGTACCGCAACCTTGACAGTTGGCTCTTGCCACCTCGATATTTCGAATGCTTATTTCCCTTATTAATCTCTAATTCCTAATACACTGTATAAAATAGAAAAAAAGACTTTGTCACTCTTAGAATTAGAACTCTGTTCTAATTAATTCTTAATTTAATTTAACATTTTAACCGTAACGAACTGTTTGTTAACGATAAACAAATACGTTCGGTGCATTATCAATTCTCAGATCGCAAAATTGCATGGGAGGAAGAAAAAGACAAAAGATGAACTATCGAAGGTTATTGAATGAAAGTGCACGGCACTACAACTAAAGATCACATAATTGCGATATGCAAATTCGAAAAACCTCATGCCAATTACAATTAATCATTACAAAACGAAAACATCTTAAACACAATTATCCGGTGGATACCTCGTCAGAATGATTGATCTAAGCTGTAAAAATAAGAAGACAAAAAAGTCCCCCGTCGACCCACGCCTCGCGCAAGCAAACACAATCCTCGGATGAAAAATTGTCAACGTTGAACTCTCCATTATAATATCCTTCTACGAGTATGACGAAACAACGGGGCGACTACGTTGAAACCGATTGATAATCAATGGGAATTGACAAATCGGGCTTCCCCCCCCCCCCCCCCCCTT